>VOPJ01016553.1:550778-567577 GCA_014673585.1 Semibalanus balanoides
GTACTGTGCCGGGGGCCGTACAGTGCCGGACTCCTAGCGGTGACGGGGGCTGTACGGTGACGGAGTCCGTACGGTGACGGGGCCGTATGGTGCTCCCTGTACGGTAACGATGTCCGTGCGGTGCTCACTGCGTACCAGCCCATCTGCAGGCTGAAATGTAGAAAGGTGGTGCAGATGCGTTACACTGAACAGGGCCGCTGAGGGTCAAAATGTGTGGATTGGAGGGTTGCGTAGTGATAGGATGCGAGGTGTTCAGAGGCGGTCTGCATTTGATGGAATTTAAATGTTAAACTCGTTCACCGTTTGAATATAACAGTATCATTCTTACATGCAAACCTCACTTATTTCTGAGTAAACTTATTTATACTTACTTATTTATACTCATTTATCTACTTATTTATACTTCTCACTTATTTATACTTGCTTATTTCTGAATGTTTTATATTGGTTTAATTTTTGCTTTGTTTGCATAGGTAAGTAGCGCTCAATGTGGTGATCGGACTACTGAGCGTTTGCATTCGCTAGCATTGCTTTACCGTTTAGTACTGCTCAACTGTCAATGCAATCAGCATTGCTATTGTATGATGCATTGTCTCGTGCGAGATCATTGTTGGACTCTGGCCACGATCGCCAACAGTTCAGCAGCGCTGTCCCTCTCTGAGCAGTTCCCACCGCTGCCGCTGCCGCTGCCGCTGCCGCTGCCGCTGCCGCTGCCGCTGCCGCTGCCGCTGCCGCTGCCGCTGCCACCACCGCTGTCACTAAGGCTGCGTCTCAGCTGGAGCCGCTGGCGACGGATACTGCCGGCAGCAGGCTCCACTGCAGGCTCGGCTGTTCTTCAGTCAGGTCTCGTGCCGGCTACAGGCCAATATCACCGCGCAGCGTCAATATTGCGGCCCGTCAGCGCCGCTTTTATGCCGCCCTCGAGCCGACCAGAGTGGCGATTTTGTGACCGGAGAGCCAACGGGCAGGGCCGGGTGGCCGGAAAGTTGGCCCGGCCGCCCTGCCCCGTGCCCCCCAGTGTGGGCCCCACCGGCACACCGCAGAGGCTGGCACATGTCATGCATACATAGCAGATCATTTGCAGGTGGTGCATGGAGTTGATATTGTGAGTCTCGTCCGCTGGTCCACGTTATATTTAGAGGATGAACCCAATGCCGGGGGCATGCATACATTGTTGAGATGCCGCATACGTCAAAGGCTATTCTGAGTATTCTGATGTGTACCGAGAACTCCTTTATATGCAGTACTCAAGCCTAATCAATGTCTTCACCGCGTTTGGAGAAATTTTAAGTTAAGAGCGGAAATGTGTTGTCACGCTTCCTTTATAGCAGACTCCCCCTATCAAGCCAGTTTTGTTGCGTCTTATTTCCTTTGAAGCATTTAGAAAGTACTTGCATATGCAGAATACAAATGACAAATAAATGCAGCTGTGAACTGTGGTTTGCAACACTTTGCAAGCATTGATACGCATGATTGCAAGTCAAATTTACTTATTTGGCGAACTGAAAAATAAGACTCATTTGGCATGTTATTGCACGCTCTGTTATTTTGTGGATTCCTGTTATCGTGAGTTGCCGCGTGACCTTGGTCGGGGTCGGGTCGCTCGCTCCAGGCTCCCGGCGAGTCAGCTGGGTGTGACGACTGTGCTGACCGGTCCAGTGGCCAGTACCTAGTACCTACCTAGTTATGTACCTATGTATGGCTTTGGTCAGTGCTGATTAGTGATGTCATTTCCCCCAAATGTCCTGACCAAAACCAATCCAATACCGTGGTTGACCAAATATTGATTGATTTTGGTTGAGGCAAAAAATGTCCAAGATTTGACCGATTTTCAAATAGTATACTTATGTATACGCACTGGTAAAAACAGCTTTGTTAACCCGCGAGTCACTGGGGGGGGGGCTTTGTTTAGCCCCCCTGAGGAATATCTGGAATATCGCACGAAATAATGCAGCTATCAACGCCAAACTTTTAGTACCTGACCGGGAATCTTTTTCACACTCTTTGCATATTTTTTTATTTCGTTATATTTTTTTTAGATAAAGTTAAGTTAGTGACGTCACTACACAGGATTTTGACACCAAAATCAGCTTAACTTTAGGAGACCGTTCAAATTCCATGTAGCAGAAAAAATAGAACCCGAGAACGTGAGAAGATAGCAAATGTCAAGGGCTACAACATAGCAATCTCGGATTTAAAAAAGTGATTTTCGACCCAAAATTTTCAAAAAATTTACTTTTTTTATAACAAAATATAAAAAAGGATTATGTGTAAAATAACTATACATATTGAACCACCATACCGAATTTCAAAATGATATCTGTATTTTTGACTGAGTGATCACATCTAAGGTGATGGGTAACTCGTGACGTCAAATTTTGCAATTTCATTTTTGGCCTTTTTGACCAACTAAGACAAATAAAGAGCAGCATTGCGTTTCAACTAGATGGCTTTTATTTTGGCGCGAAATGTTTTAAAACATTTTAAATGTTTAAAATGTTTAGTATGAGGAAAGTTTTTAGTATACGTAATCCATTCCTTTTTAATGTACATAACTTTTGCAAACGATTTGTTGTCTTGACATATGTCCTCTTATATATTTTTTGTAATTATACGTTAGGTAGGAATAATAGTTGTTACAAAATTGCGTTTGGTGGTATTAGCAAGAATTATGCATTAGGTTTACAATTGTGATGCAGATCTTCAATTCTTACTGAAACTTTTCAGAAGCTCCGATAACATTTTATAATCTCGGCACGCTATTGGCTTCGCTCACAAACCGACTCCCACCGATTCATAATGGACTCGCCGGAAGCGAAATCGTTTTCTGGCGCGTTATTGCCGCCCATAAAGCAACCGACTGTGATCATGACGCTGCAAGATTAAGAGTAACTAATATGGCGGTATGCTTCACTGAACGAATGCTTAGACGCATTATCTTTAAACGGACAATTTTGTATCATAATCATGTAGTGAGCTCATTTCATGTTTCATCACTCTTGAATAATGAGTAATATCGCCTAAATCAGAATTTTTTTATTGACATATATCGCATACCTAAACTTTCATACTAAAACTTTTTAAAGAACATTTTAATGTTTATAAAACATTTTGCGCAAAATAAATCCATCGTGAAACGGCTACTTGTATTCTGAGACAAAACGGTCTAGAAAAATGTTATTGATTTATTGTATTAAGTCAGTTCAAGTTTGACCTTGTAGTGACTGCATTTGAACCTTCAACTTGACCTTTGACGTCGACGGTCATTTACAGTCAGGTGGTAAAATGAGTTCCAATTTCGAGTTCTACACGGTAAATGGAATGTACAACATGTTGTTTCATGACTTTTTACGGTATATTTTGCGGGGCATGAGTGACTTATGATGATGACCCTTGACCTTGAAATATTTTGCAAAAAATCCCAAATTAGCCCTAATTATAATGTCGTGTCCAATTCCTTTCTAGAGCAGCTCTGGGTGGACATGGTTGGGCAACCAATGCATTTGATGGAAAGATATGGTCTAGTAAACTAAATGTAAGACTAGAAACGGCTAGATTTTGACCTTTGACTTGACCTGTGACGTCACCAACTGGACCTCTAGAGGCACAAATTATTTTTCGTCGTGAATATTTCCTGGTGCTATCGATTTCTGTTCGATTCAGCTTGTATCTCTAATGTTTCCGCAAGATACAAGGGGGCTACCCCCCCCCCCGTGACTCGTGTTACAAAAATACCCCAAATCACTGCCGGTTAGACACATAATTCATAAAACGCACATGACCAGTTTTCAAAAAGAATATATTGTGAAAAAGGTAACTAAATTACATTTGCAAAGCAAAATAGTGATGCCTCAAGCAAGACCAAAAACTTTTACATTAATTATTGAAATTTTGAGCAAATTGTGAATCAATTTGCTGATAGAAATAAGATGCGTTAAATGTGGCAAAAAGGTGAATTGTTTTTAAGGATCAAGCTGAACCGAAAAGAGTCCAAGAATTTATAAGCCTTGACTGACCGATTATTCAAATCGGTTCACACAATTTTTTTTTCGCGTACCTTATTAGTTAAAGGTAAATGTTTGGTAACTCGATGACCCACTAAGTACTGCTATCACGTAGTGGGGTGATACGCAGTGTCACTGGATCAATTAATATTCAATCAATCAGATCAATTAATACTACCGTTTTCACGCTGGCTTATTGCCGAAATGTTAAAACATTTTAAATATGTTTTAAAAGTGTTTCAGTTTGTAGCCGTCTTCAAGATGGGAATAGTTTGGCGGAGAAATGTTTTTAACCCTCGCCTGTATGGGACCGTAGGGCGAGGGGTTAAAGCATTTTTTTCCAATTAGTCATCGTGAAGCGGGCCTAACTACTAAAACATTTTAAAACATTTTAAAATGTTTTAAAACATTCGCGCAAAATAACCCATCGTGAAAACGGCTACCTGGTATCAAATTTCAGCAGAAACATCCTCAGCTCCCGAGAGACCGGTGATATCAGTGAAGGCGGATAGGTGAACGGTGAACTGCGTGTGAGTGATCAGACCGGTCGGTGCTTTTTTACAAGCTGCTTCCTTCTTTACGAAATATTTATGTATATAGGCACATCAAACGATAGATAATAGCCGTTTTCACGATGGATTATTTTGCGCAAAATGTTGTAAAACATTTTAAAATGTTTTAAAATGTTTTAGTAGTAGCCGTTTTCACGATGGACTAATTTACGAGAAAAAAACTCGCCCTATGGGACCGTAGGGCGAGGGTTAAAACATTTCTCGCAAATTAGTCCATCGTAAAAACGGCCACTACTAAAACATTTTAAAACATTTCAAAATGTTTTAAAACATTTCGCGCAAAATAATCCATCGTGAAAACGGCTAATGTCCTACTTCGTGTGTTTCAGTTAAAAAATGCATTCATGACAAATAAGTAAAACTTAAACATGTAAAATATCTCAACACTTCACGTCGCCGCCGCAGCACGTTACGTTTATACGTCGTTCATCAACTGACGGCCTATAATGACGCTGATTAGTCGGCTGGGTTGGCTCAAGGTCAAATCGATCGGTACGAATAGATCGGTTGAGAAGTTGGACGAGCGATGCCGCCCGGCTGATGACGTCACTAGGGCAATATTTACAAGCATCCATCTGCAGACGATTGCCATGATTTTGTCTAAGAGATGGTCTGGGGGTCCGGGGGCGACAGACTCCCCCGCAGTGCCACAGCGCAGTAGGATAATGCAAGCGGAGCGTTCTAAGAGTGGGTTCCTGCTACCGTACTGTCCGTATTTGATGTAAAGGCTTGGTCAGGTTTGATTATGTTGATAATATTGTTCCAGTGGCGTCATTACTCTAGTGGTACTATCTGTATCAATACATTAACCTTTCAGTTTAACCTTGATGCACGGGAATGTGACGACGTGTTGAAAGCAAAGTCCTAGACATTCGTTGAAACGCCGTGTTGCTGCCGCCCAAAAAAGTAACTCCGAGTAGACGTCTAAAAATGTAACACTATTTGACATCGGAAGGTAAACCTCGCTACATAAGATGTGATATGGATAACTCCTAGTGGACGTCTCCAAAAGTAACTATTTGAGATCGGAAGGTAAATTTGAGCGTGCATAAGATATGATATGGACTGTAACATTCATGGTAAGTGTACACATTGATGAAATGTTCAGTTTTCCAACATTTTGAGCGCTAGGTTAAAATCTACACAATCACAGACCGGTCAGTTGGCTCTGACTGAGAGACGCTTGAGTCAGTATACCGCTACACCAGCTCAGCGCGAGAGACATATCCCGGTGCCGGAGACAGTGCGGCGTGCTGAGGACCGCAGAACGAAGCGTCCAGCACCTGACCACGGCTCCAAAGCGACCCGTGCGACCACGCTCCACCCACGGTTAAAGGCGCCGCTCGCTGAACCGAACGAGCTGAGCTGAGTACAGGCTTACTAGTGAGTAGTGACCGCGATTCGTCAACTTCTGGACAACGACACGGCCTCCGTCATCACCGCGTTCAGAGCTAAGGTTGAAAAGATGGGAAGGCCCTATTTAGACGCAGACTTAGGTACAAGTGAGCTGATCTTTTACGTTTGGGAGATCCTTGATTAGCTTCCATAGCTTCAATGTTTGTTATGCTTTGAATGCAAAGCATGGATTTGCTCCGGTTATCATAGACATAGGAACAGGGGGCTGGGGAGCCATGGTCCCTTCACTTTTCGGTTGTTTTTTGTTGCTAAAATCTGTTCTTGTATTTGGTGATAAAAGTTGTTGATGGCAAAAGGTTCGCCAAGACGAAAAAAGCCCACATCTGCAAAGAAATCTTCCATTCATGGGTCTTCCGTTGGGTTTCTCTCAAGACCAGACAAAATTTTCACTGACCCTCCCCCCTCCCACACACACACATTTTTCGTGATGTTCCTACGTTCCTCCCGGTAATTATTTGGTCGTGGATCTCACAAAGAACAAAGAGTTTTCATGTCCGCTCCACTTCGGAACCATCGCTGGTCGTATGCACCGACCTGTTAAATGCTGACATTATTATGAGCTGTGAATATCAGAAGCCGAAACATTGAATGAATTTAAGTCAATTTCTAATTAGATGTAAGACTGAGAGAACACATCGAGTTCCAGTTCCATGGCTTCAGTCCTCCTAGTCGCGGCTACGCAATGCAGCGCTGCTCCTCTCTGACTACAAAGTCCGCCATTACGGGCACACGCTGGATATAGTCGACATAGATCATGGTGGACGCGCCGCCTCCCTTCGCCGGTGTTTCATTTCGTCCGCTGTTTTCTGACGCCGCGGCGCGCTGCGGTCGGCCGCATAATGCGGCTCCCCGTACTCCGTTTGAGTATGATATTTTATGCCGCGCAGCGGCGGCCAGCAGCGTAATAACTCTGCTCCGTCGCCGCGCCGAGATGGCCTGTTGTTGCTGCCGCCCAGAGACGGTCGTTGGATGCAACACGGGGCGGTAGCAGCGGCGGCGGCCGGCTGGAGCTGACGGCAGGCTCTTTACGAGCGGTGCTCCGCCGGGCGGCCAGCAGTCGAGAGCCGGCCGCCGGCTCGTTCCGCGGCGAAAACTCGCGTCAGACAGCGGCCGGCCGCTGGTTATGGGCGGCCGCCGCCCTAAACCGGCCGCCGCCGCCATCAGCGCTGGCCGCAGCCGTCACCTCAGCGCCGCCCCGCCCCGCCCAGCCGTCATCTGTATTCGTCGTCACACTTTCATTTCTAATGCGAAACAACGTGAAAATAAAACCGGCCCGCATTAGACTTTATTGCCTCTTGGCTTTTACGGCCGGCGGCGGCCGGCATCGAAAATCACATTTCGCCTGCGTTTTGCCAATTTGGCCGGGGGCACTTGTGTCGGCGGCGTGGCGGCGCGCCGAGCGGTCTCCCTAGCCGAGGGAGAGGCACGCCGCTCTGTCCAGGGCGCCAGCGCCGCGCTATCGACGAAAAAACGCCCTCGTCATTGGTCAGCGTCGGCGGCAGACGGCGCGGCGTCCGCTGATTGGCTGTCGGCCGGAGCTCATTTATCAGGTTGCTGCGAGGGGGCGCCGCTGAAATTAAACGAGGGGTCGGGAACAAAGCGGCCGTCGCCGCCGCGCCTGCCTCCCCGGCCGCAGTGAAAGCTCGCGCCCGCGGCAATTTTGCCCGGATGAAGATTTATGGACACGCTCTCCGGTGGGGACATTTCCAATATTCGTTTTTCGGTCCTGAAATCCCTCGGATTCCGTTCCATCTATTTATATTTTGCCGAGACATCCATTATTGATGTAGCCCTGCTTTTGCGTCGCGTGCGGTCGTCTCATCCGCAGCGGAGAGTGAGCCGTCTCCGTCGCTGCCGCCGCCGCGGGCGTCGGACCAACGGAAAAAACACGCACGTCCGAATCATGAATCGTGATGAAGAAGCATCGCGGATCTGAGGCTGAGACGAAATAGAAACGCCGTGGCCCGACTGCGGGATGTGGCATTAGCGCGGCGGTGTGATTTAGTGAGGAGCCGACCGATGCCGGCGGCGTCTGATATTTCTCGGCCAGCTGGTGGCGTGGTCATCGCTCAACCAGACAGACATTGCGGCTGGATCGCTGGCGAGATGGCCAGTCTGGCTGTATTATAGGCTCTGCTGGCCAGCCGCGACCGGGTGATTGTTTGGGGCCGCTGTGGTGATCGTTCGGGCCACTGTGGTGATTGTTCGGGCCACTGTGGTGATCGTTCGGGGCCACTGTGGTGATTGTTTGGGGCCACTGTGGTGATTGTTTGGGGCCACTGTGGTGATTGTTTGGGGCCACTGTGGTGATTGTTTGGGGGCACTGTGGTGATTGTTTGGGGCCACTGTGGTGATTGTTTGGGGCCACTGTGGTGATTGTTTGGGGTCACTGTGGTGATTGTTTGGGGTCACTGTGGTGATTGTTTGGGGTCACTGTGGTGATTGTTTGGGGCCATTGTGGTGATTGTTTGGGGCCACTGTGGTGATTGTTTGGGGTCACTGTGGTGATTGTTTGGGGCCACTGTGGTGATTGTTTGGGGTCACTGTGGTGATTGTTTGGGGCCACTGTGGTGATTGTTTGAGGTCACTGTGGTGATTGTTTGGGGTCACTGTGGTGATTGTTTGGGGTCACTGTGGTGATTGTTTGGGGCCACTGTGGTGATCGTTTGGTGTGTCAGCTAGCCAGGCGTCATATCTTGAGGCAGCTCTGATGTAGTAATCGTTCAGAGAAAGACGTAAACAATGACTGCAAGGCATTGATGCGGTGAACTCATTATGATTCTAATTGGCAAATGACAATGCTATTTTTTGTTTATTTTGTTAATTAATTAACAGGTCGACCTAACTATTCCATTTTCTGGGGGAAAATAGCCTCCAAGCATATTATAAAAGATGTTATAGAATATAGATTATGCAAAAGTCCACGAAGTTCGTCCACGGTGTTTATTATGCCAAAAAACGATTGATTTATTTTGGATGCTGCTAATACAAGGCAAAGTATTAACGAGTATTTTGCATTAATGACAATATTTTTTCCGAACAAATCGGAGTTCTCTACCTTAGTGATCTGGATGTGCAGACTCTCTAATATATTGAGAAAGTCACTGGGCTCATGTTTCTCTAAGTATATAAATCATCATTTTCGGATTTCAGAACCTCTGGGATTTCAGAAGTAATGAAAAAGGGGCCATCCTGTGACATTGCATTGCGAGACATGAATATTTATTGGAAAACAAATACATATTTAACTGCTGGAACCCTGGTCTCAACTGGACTTAACTGACACCCCATAGCTTAATTCATACTCAGACGCATGTCATTTACACAAATACGATCACAGCTGATACAATGCAGTTGCACAATGCACAGCGCTAAAAGCGAACTTGCTCCAGCGTTTCAGGCTGCTGTTCGCGACTGAAGTCATATATGACTAGTTCTAAACAAAACTAGCAAATTTATATACCACTAGACAGACGTAGAGAAATGTTCCTTGGAGACAAAGAAACTGGTTTGGCCTGTTTCCAACGCTGCTGGTCCATGGCCGCCGCAGAGTGTCTCCGGTCGGGTCTCCGGTCGGGTCTCCGGTCGGGCCTCCGGTCGGGTATCTGGTCGGGTCTCTGGTCGGGTCTCCGGTCGGGTCTCCAGTCGGGTCTCTGGTCGGGTGCGCCTCGGCAGCAGCAGAGCGGTATGACCGGCGACCATCGGTCTCCAGGGCCCGCCGCCCGGTGTCCGCGCGGCTCGATATGCAAATGAAGACTGTGGGCGAGGGGCTTCGGCCATCAAATCGATGAAAGTCATCTGCATACCCTTCCGCTGGAGTGTCCGAGGTTGCTGAGAGCCCAGACGACGACTTCACCGGATGGAGTGTCGTTACTGAAGGCCCAGGCGACTGCACCGGCTGGGATGTTGTTACTGAGGGCCCAGACGACTGTACCAGCCGAAGTGTCATTACTGAGGGCCCAGGCGACCGCTCCGCACCGGCGGAGCTGCAAGACATAGCACAGAGCGGGGGCGGGGAGCGAGGAAGATACGGGTCAATACGACCTGTCCAAATGCACATGGCCTTCGATAAAAAATTATCGTGATGTATCCTTTATGCATAGCATATATTTAGCTTTTGAATAATCTTCGTAAGATTCGGATTTTATTAGTAGGTGTTAATTTTAATTATACACGTGTTGCATTGTCTCGAGGGATTTAAGGGCTGCCTCGAGAAACCTTGGATGGAACAGCTCCTGTCGATCTACTTACTGTTGGATCTATCAGGACAGATCATAGAATGATATTACAGATAAGTGTATTGAAAGCATACAGTTTTGTTTAACCTGCGTAAATTGGCATGAACATTGGCGCCAAGGCCTTTTCTAGGGAATTTTCACTGGGAGGATTCCCACTGGTGGATCTAGATTTCGAGTTGGGGGCAAAAATTTCGCTCAGTTTGGTTCGTCAGCGACAATTTGTTGACCTGGGGGGGGGCGAGGGAAGGTGGCGGTTCGGGTTGTCAGGAGTCGTTTTGAGCGGGGGAGGGGTGGCCGGGGTTTCAGCGCCGAAAGATTCCGTTGATCGGGCCCGTGGGAGCTGTATAACGCGTTTCTCTAACCGTCGGCTGCGGAAGATTTTTGCGTCCACTGAAAGGGGAGATTTCAAGGCACTGTGGGGTACAACTCCCCACCAGTTAACATGTTAAAGCGTTTGGTGTAGGAAGGGATGTTAATTTGTTGCATGCTTTGATTGGCAGTGAGTAGAAGACTGCAGACCATCCCGGCTCATAACGTCGGTCTGGCTGAGACTGCGCTGGGTTGTTTGAGGATCACAGGAGCTGGAATTTATGGAATATGTTACCTTGCCGTAAACATTCATGCATTAAAGGGATAATTCCACCTCCGGAGGATTTCTAAAAAGCAACTTAAATTAATTATGGGGATCGACCATCGTGTTTGCTCATGCTCAAACTTGCTCCTGCAGCACCTAAAGCAATGTATCGGCAATTTGCATTTATTTATTTCTGACTCAAAAACGCTGGTCCAGGCTGTGCTCAGCACTAAATTCACGAAGGCTGCTCTCATCCAGCTTTGCTGCCGAATTGGCGCAACTGTTACGTGTCCAAGCAGCCCGCCCAAAGCCAAGTCGTCCGAATTCGCCGAGACTTGACCTTGAAAAGTATATCTGTGTTATATAAGGCAACATCACAAATCTCCTACGGCCCCCAAGTCAGTCGAGCCATAGCCATTTTTGCTGTTTTATTATGAAAGAGGTAAGGCTGTTGGCAATATAATCAACTGCATAGGCATTTCAATTTAAAAGCGCACCGACGCACATAAGGATAAATCGGTGTTTTTGGTGGCCATAAATACTTTTTCTGGAAAAATGTGATGTCGGGCTCAGTTTTGAACGGATTTCAAAAAAAAACACCATTCGATAGGCTCTACCTCGTGCGTCCTATTCTGAGTATAAATGCAGTATTAGAATCAAGAGGGTCCATGGGAGTTGTAAATTGGGGAGCATTTTCTGCGTTGGGGCTTCGTGACAGTCCTACAAATGCGTTCGAATATTAGTGACGGATACGCATTTTGTATGAAAAAATATAATGATATGGTATTTTCATTGAAGTCGAAATTTGTGTACGAGTGCAGATTGCAAGCAATTATGAAAGAGAGCATCACAGAATTGCATTATTTGGTCAGCGTTTCTAATTCATTACAAAAATGCGACATTTTAGAGACGTTGGATGGAATTTTTTCAACACCTGGAGTTCTAGGTAAGTTACCTTTAATCTCTCCTATGCTTACATTGCAAATGCACAATTTGTAGAGGTTAACATGGCCGTTTCTTGCGTAACTGTAGCTGCATAACCGCAGGGCGAGTTCAAGGACTGAGAAGTTATTAGCCTGGGTCTTAGGTTACAAATGTTGCCAAGTAAAAATCTATCTAAGAACTGGTAAAAAGTGAATAAAATACATACCCAATCTTCACAAGCACATGATAATTATTTTGCGAATCATGTAATATCACTTTCATCGAAAGAAAAGTTAAACACTTTGTCCGACAAAGGAAAAAAAACTGCCCTCGCGCTGTCATACCCAAGGCCCACCAAAAAGCTATACTCCTCGTTTTTCGAAAAAAAACTTTGGTATCGTACCAGCATCACGGACAGACATGATGTGAGATATAGTTCTAATTACCTTATTAATCCAGTTTTTGGTCAGTAGTTAGGTCTTTCGAAAAATTCAGGGTTTTCTGATATGTCTGTTTGCTATCCTCATCAGCGACCATTCGTAAGAATTACATTTCAGATTTGGAATTTGCCAATTTGGATTTTTGTGGGCATGTTAAAATGAAGTTTTAACGATTTTGGTTTACGGAGATGATCGCTGACGAAGATATGTAAAATTACTATCAAAAGCTCCAGAGTCCGAACCACCTAACTCTTGTGGAGAAGTCCAAATTAAATAATGTATCAGCATCGTTATTGACAGGTCCTGCAGGTTATCAGCATAGTTTCGGCCGACTCTCGTGGTGATCGCAGCGTATCGACAACCGCACTCGGCCCGCTATGGGGTGCTCACCAATTTGCTGCCCCTCGAATTTCAGGCAAAACTCATATCGAAAGCACGAGTCCGAATAGGGACCTAACTTACTGAGGAAAGTCCGATAAAACGTAATAAAATGGAACTTTTCTTACTGTATATTCATATTACGTTTGTTTCATTATTACCGTTGAATACTTAAGACTGCGTGATCTTTATTTATCCCACTTGGTGTGCGAGTTAAACAAAAAAGGACTCTAGTGCGACGGTATGTGAGAGGACGGGTTCGTTACCCCTCCCACTTGGCGTAATTGTCTATTAACATGTTTCACATTATTAATTAATTACAAAATTTAGAGGAAAAAAAAAAAAAAAGCCGGGCCGTTTTTGTTTTTTTCCTTTTTTTCTTGGGGGGGGAAATGCCTTGGCAACTGTAGGTTACGGAAACTATTACGCCAAAGTAATATTTGAACCAGAGTGTACTGGGGGTCACCACAAGCCAACGATCAATCAGGGGAGATGTCAGGTCAAGGTTCACTCAAATAGTCACGTTCGTTAAAATCTTTGAAGCAAAATTGCCCGTATCGCACCAAAGTCAGCTTTCAAAGTTTTTTGTTACTGTTTTTAGTCGATTCACTTATCATTTTGGTCTTTTATTGTCCCTATGCAGCGTTGGCTTTCGAAGAAAAATGCCTGAGGCTTATAACCTGGAAAACCGCTATTTCAGATCAGGAATATTTTCATACACGAATTCGGGGCCCACGATAACCCCATTAACAGTTTGAAACAAAGAGCGAGCGATAAGGTGTTTCCACTTGTTCGAAAAAAATTGCCCTTATTTGCATTCGAGATAAAAATTGAGGGAAAACTGAGGTTAAAAACCTTCCTGGAGCTCCCCGTCGCAAGTGAAAGCAAAAAATTGTTATTTCATCTGAAAGGATTATGTCATGAGGAGAACTTAGGAGGGTTCACTGTTTGGTGCACTGTGGTGCAATTTTTTCTGCGCTCATATTATATATAGATGATCGGAGCGTCACCACTTATTAAAATAGCATGATATAAACATGCTTGTTCAAGATGTTAGGGAAAACGTAGAACTTAATTTTAAGTATCAGTCACCGTTGTCTGAACCATTACCTTTCACTAGAAGTAAAGATATCTGGGATACAACATCTCTGTGGCGAGTTATAGGACATTATATCGACCTATTTTCAAAAGCAAAATATCGCATCCGAAACACGGATCGAAGTACGCTGTTCAGGCGCCTGTAATGAGTCTTTCCCTATTACGAATTTAATTTTTTCAACGTTTCTAGGCTAATTGGAAATTTTTCTATCATATTAGATGTTCAAAAATATAAATTGGTGAAAGTGAAATTTGGCACTTATGGCCACATAATACCGTTTATCCTTATTGTGCGACGCAAAGGTGATGTTCAGTTTTGCAATATGAAGACATCATAGTCCGCTAGAAGTTATACAAATAGTGATGAGGCGACCGAATTTTTGAATGCTTGCCAAGCATTTGAGTTGGCGCATATGTTAACTTTGTATATAATGCGGGTGAGCTTCTGGGAACCAGAACTGGCAGTGAAATAGTGACACGCTTAATCTACCGATATACACCCAAAACTCAATATTACCCGCGAGGTGGCAATATACCCGTTGACAACTGCAAAGATTGAGTGGACGGAAACTATGGCGGCAATCGATACCAGTTTGGAAGTTCCTTCAGAAAATTAGATTGGAAGCATAGTGCATGGGTTATTTTTGTTGGTGATTTTGCAACATGGCAAATTTTTGCCAAGTTTGTCCCACTTAAGGGCTAGCTTATTTTCGAACATATCTATAAACAAAAACCAGCATCAAACCAATCAGCAGTCATAATCACTATAGTATCACTCATACTCTCACTCTCATGCATAATGTCAACTTCTCGCTCACATTCAGATCGCTTCAGAGTTTAAATGCATAATACGTACACCATGGTAGACCAAAAGGGTGTGTGTGTGTGTGTGTGTGTGTGTGTGTGTGTGTGTGTGTGTGTGTGTGTGTGTGTGTGTGCAAATTTGCTGAAGTGTGCTTGAGACGGACGGTAGCTTCCGGGACTGTTGCTAAACATAGAGTTTCTTGACTATTCACTTTATCCGAGAAATATCGTGAGTTCTCCCCACTTTATTTTAAAATTATCTAACTCATTTATTAGTTATATTTTCCTTATATTTCTTTTCAGCTTATATCTTTAATGCACTCAACATTACTGTTGTTGAAAGTGTACCTTTGTTCATTCTCGATTTGTGTATAGCATATTTACCAATTGCTATTTTTAAGGCATCTTTATTTGAAAGGTCATTGAGAATGAACCTGCTGATTTTGTTGATATTTACTACTTTGTTATGTTGTTGATTTATATGTGAGAGAATTGTGTTGATAAATATCTGTCCTTCGGGCAGTACCAAAAAAAGATGAGCAAGTGTTTCCATTGCTCTTTGACAGAAAGAGCAATCAATAGAACATTTCATATTCATGTCGCAATCATAAATACCACACGGAGCCGATAAAATAATTTATTTAGGACTGAGGTCGTTGTTGGATTTTCCGCCCGAGACCGAAGGTCGAGGGTGGAAAATCCTACAACGACCGACGTCCTAAATAAATTATATCGGCCTGAGTGTGGTATTTATTTTATCATGTGTCTACCTCCGTTTTGAAAACTGCATAAACAAAGCTTAGCGAAATGTAAATGCCCGGCGGGCCGAAAGCTTTGACCAATTGACTTAACAGTTAACATTTATTTTCTGAGAGCTGAAAACCTTTCACCATATGCCGGGTATACCAAAATGCATTGGCCCGAGAGGTGTGGTGGTGGTGTATAAAGTGGTGTAAGAAAAATTACCACGGGAATTTCGCTCACACCAGAACACGTCGAAACAGTGTGTGTGATACAAATTTGACTGGAATTCTGAAGGCTTTGTTGACTTCGCTTCTAAGGCATCTTCAATTTTATCGAATTTAAAGCCTGATTAAAAATTTGGCATTCCCTTCCCTGGTAATGATCTAGTTATGATTATAAAATAATAATAAAAATGAAAAACATGGAATGATTTACGCGGCATATGGTAAAAATCATACCACACTCGGCCGACATAAATTGTAAAGACCTCTGTTTTTTATTTTTGACCTCGGCCTTCGGCCTCGTTCAAAAATTAGGAAAGCGCCTCGGTCTTGAAAATTTATTTACATTGGCCTCATGCGGTATTATATATTACCACACGCTTGCGCTGATGCTAAAAACATACTGAGACATATGATAAAGCAGTTTATTCGCCGGGAATATTTTTGACGTTATTCTATAATGGAAAAATAACAAATATGAAGACTTTTAAGCATTGATAAGTGTTTTGAACGTTCCGGTGATGTAGTCGCCGATTTCGCTTTCCCATTTTCTTTGTATTCTCATTTTCTTCTTTTTATGCAGTCATTTCATGTTCGTACGCAAATGCCTTCATAAATACGTCGTACGTGCATTGGTGAATTCTGCTTTATTTAATACAGCACTTATTTTGAACGGCATGTTTATATTTGTAAATGTAATAAACAGCCTAAACAAATAAACCAACATGGCAGGTTGTTCGCCAGGCTCTGCTATGCTCGATGGAGTGCAGTATTTTCAGAGAGCTGATTCTAAGCTGGCCTGACCTATCAAATTTCGACAATCATTTTCACAGATAACCGTTCGCTAAGCCAGGCTTCTGGACGAATTTTCCTGCCATGTCGTCAAGACTTCGGTGATATTGGACATCATTAAACGTGGATCGCCAAAAGTGTTATCGTCCCATTCTTACAAAGCTCTTCAGTCACGTTATTGGGTAATGGGTATGCTCTCCTGAAAATGATTCCAATCCACATGCATGCTAATTTCACATATATAATGGTTCATTGTCAGAGCGAGTTCATTGTGAGACTGTGAGACAGCATTTACAGAGCTCTCCTGCAGCTTTTGGACTTTTGTAATGAACTCCTGTAGACATCATATAAAATAAAACTTTGACAAAACAGTTCAAAGCTGCACAAAATATATTTACAGCGGATCTCAATTTGCTCCTCAAAATGTTTCGTTGCGTGCTCATTTATTTCGTAATGCAAATTTATTACAATTGTTGCATGGCTATTTGCGAGGGAGAGAGAGAGAGAGAGAGAGAGAGAGAGAGAGAGAGAGAGAGAGAGAGAGAGAGAGAGAGAGAGAGAGAGAGAGAGAGAGAGAGAGAGAGAGAGAGAGAG
>VOPJ01016553.1:569457-647291 GCA_014673585.1 Semibalanus balanoides
AGCTGGACAGGATCGTCTACATTTGACCTGGCAGCACGCTGTCTAGCTGCAGGCAGTGAAGCAGCCCGCCGCCATCCTCCTGGGTTCAGCTGGACAGGATCGTCTACATTTGACCTGGCAGCACGCTGTCCAGCTGCAGGCAGTGAAGCAGCCCGCCGCCATCCTCCTGGGTTCAGCTGGACAGGATCGTCTACATTTGACCTGGCAGCACGCTGTCCAGCTGCAGACCGCCAGCGATTGGCGCGGTGTCTGGAAAAGACGGGAGGGCACATCGACCTCTCCAGATGCGCCACCCCTGATCCAGCGACCGAGATATATACGGCAGGAGCGGGACACTTTCCCAGCAACAGATGCCTCCCGCAGCCTCGTCAAGTTCTTTGGCAAACTTCACGGAAAAGTGGGTTCACTTGTCGGCTGGCGTGTATGTTTGCCGAGCTGCCGCGCTGGCGTGGACGTTTTTAGATCCGGATGAGATGGCGCGTCGTTCAGCTTTTATATGTTTATTCTTCAAGTTGAAATGGGTCGTATTTAGTTGAGTCTAAGCGGAGTTTGTTGTTCGTACCCTGCGGCAAGGCCCTAAGTGGTTCTAAATATCTGGTTGTTTTGCCGCAAGCCATCGGCTGGGAGGGTTTGCAAGATAACGATATTTACGCCCAGTCAAGGCGATTGCAAAGTTCGGGAAATATACGTGAGAGCCCGGAGGGGAATGTTTACCAGAAAAGCGACTGGGCCGTTGACTGCTTGTTACTGACTCCCCCGACTTCTGAGAACTTTACGCTTGACCGTTAGACGATACACATGAAGTGCGATTGCTTGCTCATGGTCCATGATCCGTTCATCACTAAACCATGACCCCAGATCAGTTATAAACTAGCCCATGTCCATTTGCCATCGACGGGTGACACCAACACGCCTATTGACCCTGACCTGACCCTGACCTGACCCTGACCTGACCCTGACCTGACCCTGACCTGACCCTGACCTGACCCTGACCTGACCCTGACCTCTGTTCTTGCAGGCAACGTGTTCGTGATCGCCGCGATTGTCATGGAGAAGGGACTGCAGAACGTGGCCAACTACCTGATTGTCTCGTTAGCCGTGGCCGACCTGATGGTGGCGTGCTTAGTGATGCCTCTCGGAGCCATGTATGAGGTAAGTGACGGCCAAACAAGGCCAGGCGAGAGGCTGGGCGCATAGAGCATGTATGAGCTCTTGCGCACGAAAAGCGTGGCCTAAGTGTGTCGTGAATTGCCAACGGAACTAAAGCACCTTTTTGCTGAGTACACTTATTGTGGTCCAGTGCAAGACAATACTTTGTTTCAGTTTCAATCGCATACCTTGAATCAACGGCTAAGTATCACAGATTAAGACTGAAATCAGTGTAAAACTTTTTTGTTGTCACCCAGCCTGAAACTGATTTGAAAATACGCGAATGTACTTCATGACAGTTATTAATAGTATACGTTTGTCATATATTCTAACTATTTTGTAAAAAGATGCGTATGACACCGGCGCGGGCGGTTTTAGCACGTTATTTTTACATTGCCCCTGCCAACACCATCGGGTCCGTCGGTACGCACGCTTCGCAACAACGCATCAAAAACCACAACCTAGACTAGCCTCCTTGTTGTCCGGATGCACCGCCCACACAACGAGCACCACTCGCTGCCGCGGGAGCGCAAGATGACCTTTAGTGTCGTGAAAATTGAATGATGCGTCTTCACCTGGGTCTGGGAGTAGAGTTATGGCGGCATCATTTCTGCGGCGAGCCCCGTGGCATTGCTCACTGGAGACCAGCTTCGACCCTTCGCCCCTCCCCAACAGTCAATAACCCCACGCCATCGCACCCCCTGACCCACCACTCATCTGGAAATTCTACGGGCAGACGTGTGAATAATGCACGGCACAAGTAATTTGAGTGCCGGTGGCGGTGTAGATATGAGAGTATTTGACTTAGGATATTGTTTGCTGGTGGTGTTGTAATTGAATTCGTCCTGTATGTAGTTTACACTTTACATAGTCGTTAAGGTGTACAGCGTGTTGGTTGGCAGCTGCACGACCAGTGTAACTTACAATCAAATGTCAACAGGATATAAAAAATGTGATTTGATTGTGCATGTCTAAAACATGTTTAATAGAAGCTGAACCGATTTGAATAAATGACTATTCATTAAAAACAGGTGTTGTGCACTGCGTGTAGCTCAGTACCTGACCCAACTATCCGGCCAGTCTATCTCAATTTGCTTAACAGTGACTGGCAAACTATCAGGATCCGAATATTAAAGTGCCCGTAATACGATATTTGGTTAATCCGCGCCGTGCCGGTGCAGCGATCTGTGCCACCTTCGCTGTGCGGGGGGGGGGGAGTGTCTGAACGCCTCAATTCTACCTCGGGTCCTATAGGTAGAAGGCAGAAAAAAAGTCCTATAGTTCGTCAAAATTACTCCGGTCATGTTTTGATTCAGGTCATTCAATGTTGAGGTCGCTCGAGGTCATCACATGTTATTTTTTGCAAGCATATGACTTTAAACCAGAAACCCAAAAATATATTGGGAAGTATGATAGCTGGGAAAAAACGAAAAATGGGAACTCTTGCAAAAATAGCATCGCTATTTACGTCCTCAAAGTTAAGCTCAGATCATTCATTATGGCTCCAGAGTTCATCGAAGACCATAAGGGCAATTTAAAGCAAAACCATTTTTCATTCATAACTTTGTTGTAATCAATATAGAACGACAAATTTAACGTCATCGTGATTGTTTTCTCAAGGAGCTTATAAAATAGTAATTGCAAGTGTTTTTAGGGTCCAATTAAATGTGTGATCTCAGGTCAAGGTCATCCAAATTCCAAGGTCATATGATAGTCCAGATTGGTTACAATGAACATTTTCGAAATCGGCGCAACAATATAAATACTGTGGTGTTAGTCTCCAACTTTTATCTTTATCAAATCAAAATGTATTGACAACAGCATGCTGGTGACCTCAGATGACCATGTCAGGTTCACTGAGCTAATACTATGTATACCTAGTTCATCGAGAATGGCCTCTAATCGCATGATCTTGAAATACTTTGTTTGATCGTATTGTATTGTATTGTATTGTATTTAAGAGCGGTCCACCGCAGGAGTGATCTGATGCGTATTCTCTGAATAGGAAGCATTTGTAAATGTTTCCATTGACTTATAACGGGGAGGTCACGACTTAGGGTGCGTCAATCCCGACAAAAGTTGCAAATGTTTTGGTTTTCGCACTTTTCCTCATGATTTTGACCATGCTGATTGCAACCATGCCACTCGTTTTCATGTCAGACCTTCGGATACCCGGACTAATTTAATTTGAAAATTGTAGTTTTTTTGCCGTTGACTTATAATGGCAGCCCGTAGGCAAAGCCCTTCTATGGCGACACCAAATCGATTGACAGGTTACTATGATTGTATTTGTGCACAGCTCATCCACTGGGCAGCATTGCAGAGCTACTCATATGTATGTGTCATGAGATAATCTGAGAAAAACTAGTCGCTTAGTCCTATTTCATACATATTCCTCCATATTTTACATGGCTTTTCGTTCGGGTCGCTTTGGGCAAACACGAAAGGACAACTTCAGTACTGCTGTCTTTTCACTTCTTGTTCAGAGTAGCCTTGTGAGCATTGCTGTATTTTTTGTGACTGCTCTCAACCTGTTGAAGAAGCCACTCACGCTTCTTATCATTATTTGTGAGGATCTTGGAGAAGTCATTGATCCGTTTAACCCCGCGCTCAGCATACATCGTTGGTAGTCTTAACAGTCACGGCAAAGTCCCTCGCCTTGGTGAAGTCCGCGCAGTCAGCCCACTCCGCCGGCGGGAGTTGCAGCCAGCTGCAGCCTAGAATGTCGAAAAACATGCAACTCCGCTCTCCCACCAGGTCCGACAGCTGGGTCTCCAGCATCACCTTGGGGAAGACAGGCGGCTGTGCCTGGTGCGGCTGGCCGGTGGCGCGTAATGCTGCGGCAGCTTTCGGCCAGCTTTCTCCTTCTTCCTCGGCCCCCAGACGGTCAGAAAATAGCGTGAGCGGCAACCACGATTTGCTACAGAAAATCCAACCATGCCGGACTCAGCTCTCCACCCGATATTTGCCAGTAGGGCATTCTCTCTGATCTGCAATGGCGCAACCTAAGCTGTGTACGTTTCCACTAAATGTATAGTAGTTACCTATTACATCATGCTACAATTATACGCAACTTTAAACATTATAGCAAGTTCCTTAAGAAGATATAGGCAATGACGAGCAATGGTCTACAAACTTCATGCACTATTACAATGGGATGTATATGTTCGCATCCGCAGGAACATATTTTCCATTCAATGTTTCGGAATATCGTGGTGATTTTTTTTCCATTTTCGCTTCATTTTATCATGCCTTCATTTGATCATATCTTGAGCGTTTTGACCATCAGATGTTCAAAGCGCTCAAGAAGATAGCCAAACTTCCCTCGCTCTGGGTGATACGTTCCTACTATCTGCAGGTCAGGACGCGGGGCCGACGCACCAGTAAAGACTTTCAGCGTCTACCAGCAACTCTTCTTCTACAGGCATGATCAATGAAGCGAAAATGAAAAAAAAAATATTCCAAGATTATTCCGAAAGATTAATAGAAAATATATTTCCTGTGGAGCAACAGATACATCCCATATAAGAGGGCATTGTAGATTGCAGACCATTGCTCCGCCATTGCCTACGTGTTTCTTAAGGAAACTTTGCTATAATGTTTAGGTTTGCGGTATAATTGTAGTATGATGCCAATTGGTAACTACTATACATTTAGTGAAACGTACACAAACCTAAGTGCGCCATTGCAGATCAGAGAGAATGCCCTACTGGCAAATACGGCGCTGGAGAAGCTGAGTCGGCATGGTTGGGTTCTGTAGCAGTCGGTGGTGCCGCTCACGCTATTTTCCGACCGTCTGGGGGCCGAGGAGAAGGAGAAGCTGGCCGAGAAGCTGCGCAGCTTCCCGCCACCGGCCCAGACGCACCAGGCACAGCCGCCTGTCTTCCCCAAGGTGACGCTGGAGACCCAGCTGTCGAACCTGGTGGGAGAGCGAAGTTACATGTTTTTCGACATTCTAGGCTTCAGCTTCAGCTGGCTGCAGCTCCCGCCGGCGGAGTGGGCTGACTGCGCGGACTTCACCAAGGCGAGGGACTTTGCCGTGACTGTAAAGACTACCAACGTGTATGCTGAGCGCGGGGGTTAAACTGATCAATGACTACTTTCCAAGATCCTCACAAAGAATGAGAAGAAGCGTGAGTGGCTCCTTCAAGGGGTTGAGAGCAGTCGCAAAAAATACAGTAACCCTCACAAGGCTACTCTGAACATGAAGTGAAAAGACAGCAGTACTGGAGTTGTCCTTTCGTGTTTGCCCAAAGCGACCCGAACGACATGCAATGCAAAATATCGAGGAATATGTATGAAATAGGATTAAGCGACTAGTCACTTCTCAGCTTATCCCATGACACATGCATTTGAGTAAGCTCTGCAATGCTGCCAGTGGATGAGCTGTGCACAAAATACAATTATTAGTAACCTGTCAATCAATTGGTATCACCATAAAAGGTCTTGCTTACGGCTGCTATTATAAGTCAAAACGGCAGAAAAACTACAATTTTCAAATGAAATTAGTCACGGTATCCGAAAAGGTCTGGGACATGAAAACGAGTGCATGGTTGCAATCAGCATGGTCAAAATCATGANGTTATTTGCCGTTTGCCGCGGGAGGGATACGAGAAAGTCGGTGCTCCTGCTCATTGAGTTGGTAAGTTAATTAAGAATTTAGTTTTATATTTGTAAGATGCCTGCTTAAAGTATCTTGTGAGAAAATGCACCACATCAACAATTTATTTGTGTCTTGCCCTTCCAATGCAAAGTTTAAGAAGAGTTTGAGTGAGTGGGTGTTTTATGCAATATTTGATATGTTTGGTTCATGTGTTAATTTAACACTTTTCTAGTAACTTTTTGTAGAATCTGCTTCGCTTGCTGTGTTTTCGCTTGCTATGATGGCTTGTTTAATTTATTTTGTTCAGGGGGCTCTGTATCATTGTAAATTCAAAGGGAAATAATTCAATACAAAACTCAAGACCGCCTCAAAAAGAGGATATTCAATCGTTCATGCTATTGATTGGAGTAATGTACCATCAAGCTTAAATAGTTTTTCAAAATTAAAAATAACTGGTGTACATGATACAGACATGATATAATGACACTTGATAACTGATAACATGGAAAGTCTGGTAAACAACCGCTGTTTGATGCGTCCTAGCCTAGCACCACCAGGCTTGGCTTCTATTGTTTTTGGTGATGTAGACAATATGATGAACGCATGTAAATAGCATGAGCAGTCAAGTGTTAAGGTTAGGATGTGTACAGCTTATTTTGGTTTAACCTATCGTTTTTGGTATGTCAATGTCTAATCTTATGTCAGTTAGAGTTCATACCAATAAGTTTGATGTTATTTTTTGCACTTGCCTTTAACATTGAAGTGGATAACAACACAAGAAATACTTACCTAGTGGTTATCACTGTCACAAATTGTGATATGGTTGTTACTTGTTTCTAACTAAGCCATACATTGAATGACAAAGTTGCTTGTCCTATTTACAGTGTTCATTTCTTCAGTCCAAAACATACCCCTATGCCTATATTTTCTTGTTTTGTTTGTTTTGTTTATTCAGATAATTTCAGTAAGTTTTTTTATTTAACTGAGATTGTAATTAACTTGTATTTCTTCAAGTGATTCTTTCATGCCATTGTGATCAAAGCCCTATGGCTCACCCATATTTGTCTAATCTATTATATAAGATTTTGTGAATATTTTACCCTGCTTATCAGTATATTCCTTATGCTCAACATCCATTTGCTGAAGTCTTCCTGATTATGACTGTTTTACAGGCTTGCCATGTCTCACTGGGAGGCAGTTGGGGATGCAGGTGCCAGCTATGTTGAGGGAGTAGGAGATGAAGTGCTTCTGACTGCCACTTTCATCATCATTGCTCTCTCCAGTGTCATCCTAGTCTTCAGGTTTGTGTCTGCAGACTTCTCATTGGTTACGCAAAGTCAGTAGATGTGGGCTCACCTCATGGGGGAGGGGGAGGGAGTCACCTATTTCCCAGTCTCATAGGAAGGGGCTGAGGCATAACATGTAGAGTTACAAAAGTCAGGGACTGTGAAGCAAAGCAAGAGGCATGCTGGGCTTGTGGCTAGACCATAGATGTATGGTTAGCAGATATACCAGGCATGTATTGCTTGATCATGACACATTAACATACTTTTGTACAATATGTTTTGAATGTGCAGTGCTTTGCTGTGCAAAACTGAAGCTACTCCCTGCTTTGGTTGTTTTCATTCCCTCCTTTGCTGGTGTGGTGCAGTGGCTGCTTTTATGTTTGGCTATTTTGAACTTCATTAGGTTGGTGTGGGTTGGGTCATTGGAGGGATTGGATGATGAACAGATAGTGTTGGAAAGATTGTTCTCACAAGTATTAGGCTATCACAAACATTTATTATGTTAAGAGCTCAGTGGTCACTGATTGGATGGTTTTCACACTGATGTTGTCATATTTATTGTTAGAGAGGTATGAGACCTGGCCTGTCACCTGTAACATCAATTCGGACTCATGTGTTTCTGTTGCAGTGAGTCCGACATTAAATACATATGTCAGAACTGATGTTTCATGTGACAGGTCTCATGCCTCTCTAATTGTACTAACCAGACCTTATTTTTCCAGACCAAACCTGGATTGGACAACCTTGTTTGGGTACCAGTTCTGGTGCTCAAGCTGCACCCAAAACAAATGGCGCACCACAGCAAAGACGGTGCACTTCAACAAGGTCGGGTTGTTGAGGTTTCATCATATAGCAGTACAAGCTTACTTTTGGCGTCAGTGTTGTGTGTGTGGTGTGGTGTTGGTGTGTGGTGTGTGTGTGTGTGGGTTGTGTGTGTGTGTGTGTTGTGTTGTGTGGTGATGTGTGTGTGTGTGATGTGTGTGCGGCGTGCGTGCGTGCGTTTGCGTGCGTGCGGGTGGCGTGCTGCGTGCGTGCGTCGCGTGCGTGCGTGCGTGGCGTGCGTGTTTGTTCTGCGGCGTGCGTGCGTGCGGCTGCGTGCGTGGTTGCGTGCGTGCGTGCGTGCGTGCGTGCGTGCGTGCGTGCGTGCGTGCGTGCGTGCGTGCGTGCGTGCGTGCGTGCGTGCGTGCGTGCCATATGAGTACATGTATATGTGTGCATGTGTGCGGTGCGTTAATGTGTGGGCGCGTAGATGCGAGCGTGTGTCTGTGCGTGTGTGTGAGTACGAGCATATGGTTTTGTGAATGTGTGCAGTACTTTTCCTTACTAGTTTACACTGAATATTGATTCGGATCCTCAGAAGCGTAACAATTTCCTGCTATATCGCCTCAACAATGCCGTTGGTCTGCCCCCATGTGTCTGTCTCCACACTACACACTACACAGCTCACCCTGACTGTAGTGTTCACCCTACAGACGCGGCGGACGGCGCAGCGGCTCCCACGGTGGCGGCCGTTCCCTCTCCGCGTCGCGCCCGACAGCGGCAGCGCGACTTAGCCTGCATCTGCCTGGGCGAGGCGATCCGGCACGGGTCGAGCCAAACTGCGGCCACTGTTCTGCGCTCATGTGCCTGTTCACGTACGTGACACGCAGCTTCGTCGGTCCGATGGAGTGCGCCCTCTGACCGACACCGGTACGGACAGCCGGGCACGCGCTGCCACGCGGCGCGCCAGACTGGAGTGGTGCACCGCGGGATCGCAGCTGTTGAATCACCCCAGATCGTTGCTACGCTGCCTTTGTTGCTCTCTGGCTTGGTCAATTGCATGGGCTGGCTATCCTAGTAAAGTATGCTTGAATCCTTGTCAACCTATGCACTTCCAAATCAGATGATTTTGCAATCCCTGGGTAATGTAAGATTTTTTTTAATTCATACCTGTCTGTCGGGGACAGTGAGGTGGAGTGTGGTGGCTATTTGGCCCACCCACTCACCGTTCCGTGTGGCCGGTGGTGTGTGGTGGCTAAACGTGTGGTGCTATGGCTTGCTGATTGCGCATTGTGTCGGTGTGGTTCGTTGCGTACAATACTGTGCTCCGTTAGTCGCCATATGTTATTGCCAGTAAAT
Organism: Semibalanus balanoides; assembly: GCA_014673585.1. Taxonomy (NCBI): domain Eukaryota; kingdom Metazoa; phylum Arthropoda; class Thecostraca; order Balanomorpha; family Balanidae; genus Semibalanus; species Semibalanus balanoides. The sequence continues at coordinate 578,614 of VOPJ01016553.1, forward strand.
AATGCTCCAGTAGACGCCCACTACCGTGCTGTGCTCCAGGTTACACTGTTGTTTCCAAGCTTCACTGAAGACGAGCTGAACTCGGCTGAACTGGAGGATATTGAGGCACGCGATACAGCGCGCGCAGAAAGCAGCCGATACAACCGGCGTTTCTCCGGGGAGCCACGGGAGGTGAGACGGAGACCCGGGACTGGAGGGGGAGGGGGGGGGGGGCAGGGCAGCCAGTGAAGAATAACAACCATTGTGTCTGCTCATACAGCATGATTGTAGATCAACGAGCAGCTCTGCCAGTCATGTTCATACGAAACTATGCCGTTGTCTTGTCTCCCGGGATCTCTTACCAAAACGCACCACTCGGCTGTGGGATGAGCGGCTCACAGCGGCTCCATTCATCCCCCCTGAGCTGTTCACCGCAGCCAACTGACGCCGTGTCGACTCTCTCCGTCTCTCCGTTACAGCTGATGGAGTACCTGCGCGACCTGCCGACGCTGCTGCGTCACCTGTGGGTCGAGTTCTTCAGCGAGGGCGGCCTGTTCCTCATGTTCAGAATCCGCGTGGTGGTCTGCTTCATGGCCGCGCTGCTGTACGTCGCCTCACCGCTGGACATCCTCCCTGAGGCCGTGTTCGGCCTGCTCGGACTCTTCGACGACATCTTCATCATGGTGCTCATCATCATCTACGTCAGCGTCATCTACCGGCGCTACGTGGCCGCGCGAGTCTGACGGCGCTCGGCTGACGGATGCTCCTGGAGATGGTGCGCTCGGCTGTCAACGGATCGCCATGGCGATCGGTGCGCTCGGCTGACAGACGCTCCTGGAGATGGTGCGCTCGGCTGACCATTCGCTCGATCGGACGCACACTTCCAACGACACCGCATACTTCTGCTGACGTTTCAGCCGCTGACGAGCTCGACCTGCAGCGCTCATTTGGGATAGTGGTCCTGCGTAAGCGCTCGGATTGCCATCCAGGGCAGTCCCAGAGGGGTTCTGCGCTGGATGTATGCCAGGAAGCGGCTGCGTTTGCGGAGTGAAGTGCGCGCCAGTGCGTGATATGGACCTGCAAGTCGGTTTTCGGCTGAGATGTGGTGCCATGAAGGGCGGCGCGGCCTCTTTGAAAGCAAGGCGTCATGCTGTTCGACTTGGTGTTGCCGAACGAGTGTTGGCCGTGGCGGGTCGTGGAGCTGACTCGTTAATACCCGGCGTTCAGCTTGGCATGGTCAGTTGTAACACCAGAGCTTGGTTAACACCGACATATCGATTTTCCGGAGAAAGGGATTCACTTTTGTAATTTTTGATCTTTACTCCCACCTGTTATTTTCAAGTCACATGCATGATGCAATAGTTACTAGTCATGCTTCCGTCAGGAATTAAGTCAATCATATATAACACATATTGTTTTTGTGAACGCTCTAACATTGCATGTTCCGAGATCGGGGTGCTATCGTTGAATCAGGCTGTTCTGCCACTGTGTCTCTCTCAGACCTCCCTGTGCCTCTTCCACCTCCGCCACCGACTCGGAGCCTTTCCACTTGCCAGTCCCTGCCTGGTAGCCGTCAGCCTGTATTTTCCAACAGGTCATCCGTATTTTTCGTATCAGGTCATCCTGTATTTTTTACCAGGTCATCTGATCCTTACAGGCAGGCCGTGTTTCCTAGCCAGCGCCGCTGGTGTGTAGGCTGGCGTCTCGTGACCTGACCTGACCTGATACCTGTGATACCGCTGGGCAGAGGCCGGCAGCACCAGTCGAAGGGGGCGGCCCTTCCCATCTGTCTGGCGTCGCTGACATGCGGCGGCAGGCTGCTCGCGGAGGGAGGGGCGACCTGTCGCGTGGAGAACCCCCAGTGTGTACCAGTGTCCGATGTGCCCGTGATATGAGTACGAGACGTTTGAATGACCTGAGGCCGCAGACCCGCTGTGTCCCGGCTCCATGTTCAGGGTTGGTGTGATGAGTGACTGAGAATCCACAGCTACCGTCCAGATTGCCGCCGCCGGGCCAAACGGCCCCGTCGCGCCTGCTGTGTGCCGAGTCGTGCCTGTTTTAACGTGTGAGATGACATGAAAAATATACATATATGGAGAGCCCCGGCCGTTCCTCTACACTGGCTACGGCGGTACCCGGTGCCTGTGCCTGGGATATGCTACAAGTATTGTGCAGGTCAAGTGGCCGTTCAATCCGTAAAACACACTGATTTGGTTTAGGGACTCAAACTTTACAGTTGAGGCGCCCTTAAAACCCAAAATCACATTCATTCATCACAACTGACGTTCGTAGTTAAATTGCAAATGGTTATGTATTAACGGACCAACAGTGAGCGATTCAAATCAGCTGACATGACGATGGGTTCGGTGCATACTGCATAGGCGTCTCGTACGCTGATTCACAAACGATCGTTACAAAGGCAAGCGTGCAAACAGCGGCTAATGCGTATGGAACCGGCAAGATTTCCCGGACGGTGGTTATGGGGGCCGCCATTTCTCCGATCAACAATATGCGCTCCTCGGTTCCCACAAGACTAGGCGCCGGCACAGACCAAGGCTACTGTGAGACGAGGACCTGGCATGACCTGATTTTATCATAAAGGCGCACTCCAAGACGCATACATCACACAATATTGTTAACACTGCCATACCCATACCAAGTGTGAAGTGCAATGACTCATGCAGCATGTAATGTCTTCCTACTCGTTGAAAGCATATATTTTCATGGCTCTAAAACAGGAAATTAACCAAGCCCTGAGATCGTGCGCAAAACTTAAAGACGCTGCCAGTGCATAAATTAACACAAGTGCACAGTGATATTGCATATTGTGCACCGCGGAGGCATAAAATAATCCCACAAAAGTATCAGCAACCAACGACAGCAGAAAACCTAAATAGTAACACAACATACAAATACTGTCAAGGAACACTCAAAGATGAAAAACCATTATCACAGAGGAATACGTGAAGCAGATCCATTTGGTATCACCACCACTGGCTTGTGGTGGCGTGCTGGCATACAGACTAATCATCACGATGATCACGATGTTGCCTGATAAAACGAAACATCGCCAACAAAATAAAGTATCTGAAAATAATTCCAATAGTAGAATTGGGGTCTTAAAGACGCCGTCCAACAACCACATACACAGTAGATTCATAATAATCCACACCATTTCGTCATACCGACGGTGCCAACGCAAACCTACACACTGCGTGCTTTAACCGCAACCAATTCACCTTGCCGTAACACTCAACACTACTGGACCAACGCCATTGCGCTGGGAAATAAACGAAGCAACACCACAAAATGTGGGGGCCACTTCCACAAGGCTTGAAATGATTGCACACACACCAAGGGAGGTTACCTTGACACCATCCCCGTCGATTAAAGCTGACCGGATTCCCCCGGCCGGCTCGGGTGTCGGGTGTTATGGGCTGCTGGTGCCGCTAGCGAGTCGGTCCAGGGCCCGTGTCGCACTGCGCCTCTCCAGATAGGCCGCACCGGCGCGCGTTCATTGGAACCCGAGATTACCGAGCGGTGGCGGGCCGTGTGGATCTTCGGCAGCAAATCTTGCACCAGGAAACAGTACAGTAACGTCAGATGACACGCCCGCCACTGCACGGGACGGATATAAACAGCGGTCTCCACAAGCCAGATTGCTCACTGATTCGTCTAAATGAAGCCGAAATTGACCAGACTTAAAACCATTAGCTGAAGTGGAATGCAATAATTGTGACGTCAGTGCATCACTGGACACATTATGTTTGGGGAAACATACTAGTCAATATCGTCCAACGTCAAATGGGAACAATTTCTACGCGATTGCCAGGCTGCAACAATGCTTTTCAAACATTGCCCTGCATGTGTTTAGAACATGGCTCATGTTGAACACATGAATGCAACACCATAACAGAAACAAACCCTGCCATGCCGCGAACACCACTTCAGACGAGCCAGCGCCGCATTCTCACCATGTTCTCGCGTCTGATCTGATCCTGCGTTCCCCGGCTGCGGCCTCCTCCCAGCACGGGTGTGGGCCGCGCCGGCGGGCGACTCTGCTGAGCCACGATCTTGTTCAGCAGGATGCGGTTGTGTCGGTCGATCTGCCGCACCTCCTCGTTGGTGAAGGACATGTTCTTGCGGTGGGGTGCGCGCACGGGTCGACACGGCGCCGGCGGCGCGGTGCGCGAGTTGGCCCGGTCCAGGTGTCGCACCGCTTCCGCCAGCAGGCCAAGCCGGCCGGACGGCGCCGAGCGACCGCTGGGTACTACCGGGGCAGGCACCGAGCGGCCGGCCTGCGAGCGGCTGGAGGGCGCCGATGGAGCTGAGCGACCGGCCGAGCCAGCATCACCAGCTGCCGCGCCGAGCCACGTCTCCACATCGGCCGACACTGCGGCGCCCGAGTCAGAGTCAGAGTCGGAGTTGCCCGCCATGTCGTCGCCGCTCGAGTCGGACTCGGCGGGCAGCAGCTGTGCGATCTGACGCCGAGTCCGAGCAGCCTCGGTCAGGCTGCTGCTCCAGCGCTTCCGCAGCGGCCAACCGGAGCGAGGCCGCGGCCTGCGCACCCGGCCCGACCCGGCGCTACTGCGGGGCGGGGCGAGAGGGGGGTCAGATGAGCGGGACGGGGCGGGGTCACAGGAGCGGGGCGGGGCGGGGTCAGCGCTGCGCTGCGACACTCGTGAAGCGTCGGCGGAGAGCCGCAGTCGGTTCAGACTCTCCTGGATGGCTGTGACGTCACGAACGACGGCGTGCAGTCGCTCGGTGCCCGGCGAGTTCGGAGCACTGTCTGAGTTACGGTCAGCGCTGCAGTCTGGATCACCGTCTGCTCCTGGGTCTCCATGGGACTCTGGTTCACTGTCAGTGCCTGGGTCTCCGTGGAACTCTGGTTCACTGTCAGTGCCTGTGTCTCTGTGGGACTCGGGATCACTGTCAGTGCCTGGGTCTCTGTGGGATGAGGGCTCATCACTGTTTGGATCTGAACATGGTTCTTGATCTCTGGAATACTCTGGTTCACTGTCTTCCTCTGCTGTTGCACTGGCATCTTCTGTTTTACATCCCAGTGACCCTGTCTTTACAGATTCCTTCACAATGTTGATGGTACCATATAAGTTTTCTCTTGTGGCACATTCCTTCTTGGTAGGATCATTATTATTGGCTTGTACTAATTTAACAGGAGAATCAACTGAATCAAAGAAATCAAAATCCACTTGTCCTGTATGCAATTCTGGGTCATAAGACACATCTTGAAGACCAAGTTTAAATGCCATTTTCCATTAGTCAGATGTTTTTAATAGGTACTACAATTGGCTAACAATATAAATTACATCTTTTCAATATGTGACCCTGAAAAAAGGAGAATGTTATTGAGACATTATCACTAAACAATATTTCTATACAAAACAGACCAGTAAAAATAGCAGTATTTGATAGAACCTGGTCCCAGTGAGTGAGCAGCTCCTGCAATGGTAGGTTCAGGTAAACCAAGTCTGTATCAAGCCATAACCTTAGGGTAAAAGCTCAGTCACTAGTCATGAACAAATGCCACACTTTTCATGATACTGATTGCTAAGATGATACCAACACATTTTAATAGCAAAATGTGATTAATAGCATGAAAGGCTATCACTAAGATATGCCTAGCAATCAGACATTTTCCCTATATCTGACATTATTTGGGCTAACTAGGCTGAAAGAACAAATCAATTTTACTGTCTAACAAAGGGTGTGTAATTTAATTAAGAATGGGAAATATAATTATTGACAGTGAACCCAGCCTTGCTTTGAACATATTGATCAACATACGAGTAATTAACAACTGGAACAACCTCACTGAGCATGTCATCAGTGATCCTTCAGTAAATGCTTTTATGAATAGGCTTGATGTGCATTGGATATTTTGCAAGACAGTACTGAACAAGACACAAGAAAGACTTCTGTGAGACTTCAGCTTCAGTGTAGAGAGCAGGGTCTAAAGACCAAAACTAAGGGGGTCTTCTATACCCCCATACCTATTGAGCATTGAGTATCTAGTATCTACCAATAACTGCTGAAATTGGCTAAAAGATAAATGAAATATTTTCCATGATGCCCAACTAGGAACCTTAACATTATTCATTTTATTTATAGTGCACAAACAAACCTCACTTTCAAATTGTGTACTTTTTTGGACCAGTGGACAGTGGTCCAATACAACTCCAATGAACTAGAAAATGTGAAACTGGCCTCCACTCCTAAACGGTAAACATTACCCGTACCTATTGAACCCAATCCATTAATAATGTAATGAGTGGTTGTCTAGTGGTTTCGTATGACTTGCATTTAACGTTATATTATATACGCGTATTTTTTTCCACTTTCCTAAGATGCACACTTTTCCCAATATAGTGGCGAGTAGCGGTCTGGAATAAATTTACGCTACCGCGCCAAGTCCGTGTAAAATCGAGATGCACACTTTCCATATGTGGCGAGTAGCGGTCTGGAATAAAATACGATTAATCACAACATCAGTGGAAGCAACTAGACTCGAGAGTCTTACCACAATAAGTGTGAACAGAGGAATCCCTCTTTCGCACTTTTTGGTGTGAAATATGGCGCGCTTTACCACTTATTTCGGTGAAATAAGAGGATGGGCGTACAGCATTGGCGGCGGAAAGGGGACGAGTGAGTAGTGCTGATTCTGAAGATTGCAAGTAGTGATATCGAAAGTTGTATAGCCTTGGGTGATTACATGATAACAATTATACAAAAATAGTGCTGACCGCCGCTGGGCACTCTGGACGTGGACCTTCTAGTACGTGCTTCTTGGCTTTGACGCTGTGGTCGTTTTTCTATTATATTCGGCCGGCCTCAGTTGCTCTTCCTGACTCGCATTTCGTGTTCACACGACTGTGCTCTGCACCTTCAGTCAAGCGCCACTGCCTCCTGAAGGCGACGGAGCGAGTTATTTCATTTGTGTCCGGCAACTGATAAGCATTGTTGTTTGATGCAATAGTACAGGCACGTAGCCAGGATTTTGGTCAGGGGGGGTCAATATTTGGTTTTTGGTCAATATAATAACCACGTCGAAAAAAATCACATTTTGCTCCTCAGCCATATGATTTCTGCTGACCGGGGGGTCAGGATTTTAAAGAATCTCATTCTATCTAGTATGAAATCACATTTTGCTCCTCAGCCACATACTGCTGACCAGGGGGGGTCGGGTTTTCGGAGAATCTCATTCTATCTAGTGTGAAATTTATTTCGCGCAGGGGGCCATGGCCTCCGTGTCCCCCTTGGCTACGTCCCTGCAATAGTAAACAATACTTTACCTGCACCTTGTCTGTGGGCAATATAGTTATTTTTTTTCTATAATTCTCACCGCGGGAGGTGAATTGAAGATCAAAGCATGTGCTTATCCTGCAACGATATTCAGTTTTTTTTTATTTCTATGGATGGTGAGAGTTTCTTCAGTTGTGATTAAATAATTTGCACGTAGCCTATACCATGTGTTGTTTACGGCCAAATATCAGTGTATACTTTTGCATGTGACCTGGGCATGTGAACTTAGTTGTCGGCCCGCCCTTTAAACCCCAATATCATCATTCATCTTTTGCATAATCAGTGCAGTTGAAACGGCAGTTATCCCTGAAACCCACACATTCAAATCAATCAAGCAAGACGGTTTGCCCATCTGTAAGACATATGTTCGTTATTGAACCGCTTCAACAGTCTCACTCACTCCTTTAATTAGGTTTTGTCCAACTTCTGACAGCACTTGATTTACAGGGTGGCTTTAAAAAAAAAAGTTGGGTGTAAAAGACCATTTTGACTGAATGTTGGTGTAATAAATGCTGGAAAAATGACCTGTTACCTTACCTTACACTATCAGGAATTTTGAAAGGCAAATGCCTGTAGGTCCTGTTCTCATCGTCTAGTGGATGTTCTTAACTGTCACTACCGTTGGCTGCCACTAGATGGCACTAGTGGAACTGTGCTACTCTTGATACACTGCAATGGCCATTTATTATTTATGTTTCATCTCAATCTGACTTAAGGTCATAAATTAATTGAGTTTGTCTCGATCAGACTTAATGGCCATATATTAATAAGTCTTGAATATGTTTTCAGAGACATTTGGACGAGGCGTGAAACCTAATTAATATGATTGGTATATTAATTAGGTTTCATCTCAATCAGACTTAATGGCTGGGTTAGGTTAGGACAGTGGTTCCCAGGGTGGCCATTCAGGAGAGGTTGCCTGGGGCGGAATCGGCCTCATCTTGAATTTTTATCTTCACGTTCATATGTATTTTTTATGGTGATCGTTGCTATAGTAAACCATACATAATCTCTTCTGGGATCACCAACCCACTGCTATACTCAGCCCAAGTGTGACATCAATTAATGGCTGGGCGCACACAGCTGACAACGTAATGTTAAAGGCCATAGGTCGTAACTTGTTCCTCGACTCAACAGAAAAAGGCTGATAACTTAGCTATATGAGATACATCACGTCAGAGAAGAATATTTGTTTTATTTACTGAAAAAAATAAAAAGGTAAACTTAATGCAAGGATTAAGAGAATTTAAGCTAAGAAAAAAACACAACGTTCCTGGCACACTTGTGACAAAACATTTCCTCACATAGTATTTTAATTTGTAGCTGTTTCATGCGTTTTTTTTTTCGTTAATGATATCATGTATCACTGTCGATTTGTTCGTATCAAGTTATTTTTCTCATACTTTTTACTTTAATTTAACTCAATTGACCCTCGACCTGGTGGGCCTCCGAGATAACTTCGCCATGGTGTGGGGGGGGCTCAAAATGCCCCCCTTCTAACTCGAAAACGAAAAGAGATATAAGGACGCGGAACAAAAAGTTTGAAAGCTCTCAACATGACATGCGAAGTTGCAGACTATTTTTAGCTCAGGTCAATATTGAGGTCACACCAGAGGTCACTAAAGGTCAAATTTCACAGTTTTGACTTGGCTTTCGAACAACCCCCCCTAATCTCGTTGAACTATGATAAGCTAGGATACAAACGAAAAAAGGCAACGGAAGCTAAATTAAATTTGCAATCGCACTTAGTGTCCCTCAAAATCGAGCTCTCAAATCAAATAGTTTTAGGCTTCAGAGGTCATCGAAGACCAAAAGTGACGTTTTTTGGTAGAATTTGTTTTCCGCCGGAATAACTTTTTATCCAAAAACATGAGAGCAACGAATTTAACACCACTTTGTTTGTCTCCGTCGAGGCGCTTTGAATCATATAATTGGTGACCTGTGAGGTCAATTTTCAAAATTTGACCTCAGAGTTCAAGGGTCATTTCTGTGACCCAGCGTAGGGCCATGTTGCATATTGGTCGCGTGGCCTACAAGACGAACACATTGGTGTCAACCGCTCGTCTCTATCTGCTTTTCTATCAAGAGTTCACTTAGCAAATAATTGTTTGATGACCTCAGATGACCTCTGTAGAAATCACTGAGCAATAATTGCACCTTGATCATCCAGAATAAGCTAAAAAATAGCATGATTTCTGAAGAATAGTACTTGATCCAACACATATTTTCTGAATAGGGAAGCATTTGTGTATTTTCCCATTCACTTATAATGGCGAGGTCAGAAAAACTTACCACCTATAGCACCGATCCAAAAAAAATTCGAGATACACAGGTTGTAGGTACTTATAATCTTATGAAATCCTGTAACTTTTAAATCTTTCCGATACAAACTGTGGCTTTGACACGATCACAACCATTTTGGAAGGCAAGGTCACTTTGTGACCTGGTGACCTGACCTCGGATGACCTGAAGTAAAAGTGTTGCCAAGGTGTGGGAAATTGATGTTCAAACAACTGTGTAAAATTTGGCAGCGCTGCGCGCCGCCGTTTTCCCGCAATTTCGGAAAACCTCACGGGAGTCAAAATTACCCTCCACCAGGGCGAGGGTTAAATAGGCAATAAAATCTCTACTTTATGCTTCCAGGAAAGTTACTGGAAATTATGACGAATGAGTATCACTAACATGAATTACGAAGCAGCGTTTGCTTTAAATTAGCTTTAAAATCTCTCAAAACAATGATAAAATGTAGTCTGATCCATTCCGTGGCCACCAAACGTCAGGGAAAACACTGTCATGAACCTTGAGAAAATCATGGTCAAGAAGCACCAGAGCGCAGAGATCATCCATGACCGAGAGTTTGTAGTTGTCATACTCTTCATCTTGCACCAGCAGTCTCACCGTACACAGGCCTGCGATCTGCACCTGGTGCTGAGTAGATGCCATGCACATAGCCCCATGAGAAGCTTCTGTAAAGGTTTCTGGGGGCTAGCAGGAAAACTGTGTAATTCTTTCGCACCAAGTTTTCAAGTGCATGACACATCAGGCATATTTGTGCTTTTGCACTTACAGGGGTGCAGAGTGCATGCACCACATGCTGTGAGGCACTCCCAAAATTGGGAGTTCTGGGCCCTGCTGGTCACATGTTGTGACACCGGTGCATCAAAGTCTGTCAAAAGATAGATGCTATAGGAGTGTATATGCTTTTATTTTTGTGGTGGCAATGGTGTAGGGCTGCATAAGGACGCCAGCACGGGGGCATTCAACACCATTTAGGAGACCTTAGCCTGAGAGAGTTATAACAGAAAACTTTTCAATTGTATCAAAACCATTGGCTCACAATTATTGGCCTTACCCATATTTACTCCTGTAGCAAGTTGCCCATATTGAATATGTGACTTATCTGACTGCCAGCAGCTGTCTTGAACAATGCTTATTGGTTTACAGCCAAAGGAGGATCAAGTGGTGGCTGATTGTCTTGAAGAAGGATAGGAGTCGGAGTCAGATTCAAAGCAGTTATCATAATTGGACATCTTCAAGATCATCTCAACAATGGGTGAGTGCTGCTACAATGTCACAAATAATTAGTTTTAAATAACTATCAAATAGGATAAACTAGGTACCTGCATACATACTTATAAGGTTTGCATGCCAAAAGCTTAGATAAATGAATTAGAAAGCAACCAGACATCTTCTTCACGCCCTCACCCTATACAGCTATGAGAGGTCATCATTGGAAGCTGAGGAAGCTGTGAGCCGAGTCAAGTGTAAGATATTACTTGGAATATGGAATACCCTCTTTTTAAGACTGATCAATGGCGAACTCCCTCCCTGAATCTGTGTTTCGCCAACAACAACTGTTCACCTGTTCAAGGTGGGGATAGGGATAGGGAGAGGGCACTCCTGGTCACCTGCTCTTGGGTGGCGGCTAGGAAAAAAATAACCCTCAACGCTGCACTGGTCCTCCATAACCTATGACATTTCTGGCCAAGGCTGCTTACCAAAGTAGATAGAATAAGAGGTAACGATAACCATCTTACATAGGGCGCAGGCTGCTAATGAGGTGCTGCCTCTCCTTGCTATATTGCCCAGGTATTTATTGTATCTGCTCTTGAATGTGTTGATATTGCTGCTCTTTACTGCATGTTTTGGCAGGCTATAGCCTCAGTAGCTGCGGAGCGCTCCTTCCGACACCCAAATCATAATCATCATCATCATGGGTACCCACAAGGTTTAACTATGATGTTTAAGAAATGGTATGCTGACCATACACAAGAATATCTTCAAATCATTACATCTGCCATCACTTGTATTTTCAGATCGTTACCTTGTTGATCAAGGACTCTTTCCTCGGAGCAAGAAGTCGACAACGAAAAGGAAGAGTCACGTGGTGTTTCTGGGCAATGGCAAAGGGAAGAATCCTAAACCTTCTAAGAAAGCCAAGAAAAAAGGTTAGTTTCTTATTTTCAGCACATATATGTTAGCTTACTGGGTTTCAATGCTGATCCAGGTATATTTTAACTGGAATGATAGTGAATGCAATTTAATTGTGCTAAATTACTGAAGTACATTGAAATGCTGTTTTTTATTGGTGTTACATTTAACCCTATTGCGGAAGGAAGTATACGCTGTACGACCGCATTCGTAACACCCTCCTAAAAACATGAGCCTAGAGACGCCTCTGCTGAGCCGATTTTTTAAGACAATTTTGACAACACGCGTAATTCAATTCAAGGAAAAGTAGGAAAGTTTCAGGACGGTTTAGAGCTAACGGTTTAGAAGCGGCAAGAGAAAAACTACCAGGGGTGATAGAATCTGTCCCCCGCAGGGAATAGGGTTAAAGCTGTTGATGAATTTCACTGCAAATGCCAGCTGTACATAAAGAGTTGATCGGACTACATCCATTTTCTGAACAAGCTCAGAAATGTTGGCCATTAAATGATGAGTTGTTGAAATTGTATGTTTTCATAGATCAAATCATAAAATTGTTAAGGACTTTTTGGCCATGCACTTGGTATACCACCCTCGCCAAATTCGGCATTTCCTTAATCAATAAATTTTTCCCACTCCTTGAGTGCATTACCAATTTTTGGGCAGAGGTAATTCTTCAGGAATGGATATTTTGTTATGGAATAGTCATCTTTGTCTCAAGGAGATGTCTACAAGTAACCAATGGAATAAACCATAGCGTCAGTCATTTTGGTCTATATCACAGGCTGAAACCTTTATTTGATTACTATTACACAGCTGAAGAAACACTTAGCTGGAGTATCCACAATTGAACATTGAAGCTTATTGCTGTCATTCTGTCCAAAAAACTGTAGATTGTGAGAAGTTTTACTCCATAATGATAGTTTTGGCTATATTCATTTTACCCATTGTGGTTGTCTTCCCTGAGGAAATGAGAAAACTCAACTGGGCAGCTGATTTTACGATTGCTCAATTATTCAAAAGCTTAATTTGTATGATTTACGTTTACCTCCACTTGTCTACATTTTCTCTGTCTGGCAGCTGGACCACAGGGACGTGCAACAGGAGCACAGGAGCAAGCAGCTGGAGTGCGGGATCAAAGAGGACCTCTAGAGATTCCTCTTGATGTAGAATCAGCAGGTGTGTTTTCCCAGATCTAACTTTTAAGTATTTTCTTGATTTTTTTCTTGAATTCCGCATTATTTTTGATGAAAAAAAAAACACTGATTTAAATTGTGGGAAAATAGAGATTGAACAAAACAAACCACCGCACAGAATCCTTTGGCTGATTGTTTTTGTATTTGTGAAACTCATCGACCCGGCAAGAATCTTAAAAAAAGATTAATGATGCCATGTTCCCTCTCTTCTTTGCATGTGAGATAACAGATCACCTTCAGGTGATTCCAGCCCTTCTCTGTGTCTGCTATGCTCATTTATCAGCGAGCTCTAAAATGCAATTGAATTCAAATACAACTGGGCAGAAGTAATTTATCTCTAGGTAACTGTTCTTAGCAACAATATCGTTTATTCATCATATCATAACTTGTGATTTTAGATGGCACTAAACGCTTCGGCTAATCGGCTGAAGGGGTGCCTCAATTATACTAAGAGGCTAACGGAACTGTTTAGATTACACTGTATGTCAGTGCACGGCATCCTTTCCCATGACAAAGAGTGACAAAAAATGCTTAGGATATTACCAAATAGGAACCTATATATATATATAGTAGATTATACTATAAATATATATATAACATATATTAACCACTAGGCGTAGAGCCCGCGGGGAGGGGGCAGTTGCCGCACCCGCCCCCCCAACATTTTCGGATTTTAACATAACACTAATGGAACCGTTGCATGGGAAGACTGCGACTTCAAAAATGCCTTTTGCCCCCCCCCCCCAACTTTAAATGAGTTCCTACGCCCCTGTATATATATATATATATATATAAGATTATGGAACAACATGTGGGCAACTTCCAAACCAATTCTGAAAACAATATCACCATTGTAGGCTTGTAAAGTATGGGTAACTTATGACGTTTTTTTAGTGATAAGCCACGAACAAATAAACGTCACCACTGTATTTATGTGGCAAAACTGGTTCAGAAAGGGTAACTGCATTTGCATTAATCGATTTTACATTTGACTATGTGACCTGACATGAGCTTGACACTCTTCCCTCATATGAGGTGGTAAAAATATGACTATCACTATCGAATTATACGTGTAAAATAACCGATAGAATATGTGTCGCTGTTCCATGACATGCGATGTTGTTGCACATGCGCAACCAATGATCATGCTGCGATCATTGGTTCGGAAGATAACCACGGGGAGTCGCGGCAGGCCACACCCCCCCCCGTCAAAGGAGTCCGCCGGAGAGCCCACTGGTCATGAGTGGAAAACGTGTATACTCGCTTAAACGCATGCATAGTAGGGGTGGATGCCACCCCCTCGGCTTTTCGGTAATAACTCTTGTAGTTTTTAACCAATTGCGACGAAACTTTCAGTTCCCTGCTTTTGAACAATGTAGCACATACCCTGACAAATTTTAACTTGAACCCCCAATGACCAGTGACCTCTGACCTGTTTCTCAAGATCATGTCAGGTGCAACTGGCGTCCCGTAGTATCGATACTTGTAACTTGTGCAGTTTCCGAGTGTTTCTTGTTCAGGAGGATATGCACAGGTGTTACAATGTGACATTTATGGTTTTCACCGAGATCGTGACCTCCGATGACTTGTGATGATTTTCTTTGGCCTCTGGCAGTTTTTAAGGCATTTTGCGAAACTGATTCAAAATATGACATCCATTTTACGTTATATGTTCCACTTGGATCACGCACTTTTACAGGTCTACCGAGGTCACTGACCTCGGATAACCTGAGATGACCTTTTTGAATTTTGTTAGTCTCTAGGACATTGTGTGACGCTGATTGTAAATTTGGCACCCATTTTGCTTAAATGCATGCGCGTTTCGATTCTAGTTCGACTATAGTTCAATTTGTAGGCATTAACAAATGGGTTACAATTAATCGGCGCCTTAAAAACCCTTCTTTCCAACTTTTTCCCTCAACTCATCTTTTTGCCCTTTCTCGAGCCTAAAATAACCTGCATCCACAACATTCTATATATCCTTACTAAAAATCCCGCGTTTCCACTTTAAGTCCCCAATTTATTTTCTTGATAATGGTTAGTGCCTGTGCGAGGAACACGTATAGGCAAATTATAATTAGTTTTATAATTTATGACCTTTCCTCGAAATTAAAATATAATAGTACCAAGAAACGTTATATTAATATTTCGAGCACAGCTCTTCATCAGAAATAACACATTACCAAAACAGCAATAATCATAATACAAGTTTTAATAATACAAGTCAAAACTTGTATTCTGATTATTGCTGTTTTGGTAATGTGTAATTTCTGATGAAGAGCTGTGCTCGAAATATTAATATAACGTTTTTTGGTACTATTATATTTTAATTTCGGGGAAGAGGTCATAAATGATCAAACTAATTCTAATTTCCCTCATTTCTTACTTAAAAACCATCATTTTACACCTTTCACCGTGTATAGGCAATGCAAGGGCCGGGCGGTGCAGCTGGTTTGATGACGTCACTGGTGCATGACAAAATATTCTTTCCCGACAATTAATTCGGTGCCCCCAAATCTCGTCTGGAACCTCGTTGGATGACATCCGGGTCATTGACATGACCTCAGTGTCACCTAATGACCCGGGACCTTAAAATCGTGTATCAACGGCTGCCTCTCATCACCATAGTTGTCGCTTTTGGCCCAGAAATGCGTTGTCACTTTGGCCATTGTTTAATCACCGGTCTTAAATATACCATTTATTGCATTGTCTGGCTATCTCGAAATATTTATGGAACCTTGGTAGGGAGACAATAAAACTTTAAAAATTAAATGTAACTAAATTAAACCATCAGTAAAGCTGCTACTTTGCTTTCTGTCGATCCTATGGCAAACGGAACACTTTATGCAGGTATCCTGCTGGTGAATAATGGACACCAACTATTGCTTTGAGTTCCTCGTAAGAAAGTAAGTTCCCAGATAGTACAACACCTGACACGTTTTCTATTTTTAGCTTTTGAGGCTGCGAGCCAAGACCCTGTTCAACCCGTTGGACAAACATGGGCAGAACGACAGGAATCAGAGGCTCGTGGTTGGGCAGATGTTCGCCCTTCTCTGTTTGACGATCTTCTGTCAACGCATGCTGTGCCACAGTCGGGTGAGTGGGTAGATCACCAAACGACCATGGTGCGGCAGGTGACCTTCGTTGTCGGTCCGCCCTAAAACCCCAATCATCATCATCATCACCACACGACCAAGGGCGTCGCCACCTTCCGAAAGGGGCAGGGGGATGGAGGCATTCTGAAGTCAACTAGAGATTGCTTGCTACGCGGCTCTTATGTTATAAAGCCATACATCGATCAATCGACACTCGATTTGACATCAGTTTATGAAAAAAAATGTGTTTATGCATAGTATCGACCATAGGCGTAATGCTAAAATCAGAAAAAGTTGTGGGGATGCCTCCCCGTCCCCGCCTCCGACGCCCAACCACACAACAGCTGTTCATTTGTATGTACACTTCACGAAACAATTTTTTTAGCATAAGCCATGAGGTCACAAGTAAGGTTGCATAGCATACTATTAAATTTAGCTATCATGGTAAGCAAACTACAGCTACTTAGCGCAATCAGATCGGATTGCGCAATTCAGATTTGATCAGATCTTTAAATCGGCTATCATCAAAGATAGTAATATTTTTCTCCGGAAATATGTATCGAATGGTTAAAGAGGATGTGACTACTCTTTTGGAATGTCTAAACTAGAGATTGCTTGCTACGCGGCTCTTATGTTATCTCTTATGTTCTCTCTTATCTCTTATGTATGTATGTATGTATGTATGTATGTATGTATGTATGTATGTATGTATGTATGGATATGATGTATGTATAATATATATATATATATATATATATACAGACATACATGCATATATATATATATATATAATATATATATATATATATATATATATATATATATATATATATTAGGCTGTCCCACTTAAAAAAAAAATGCATACTCTTACCGGCATATGATGTGTTTTTGGACGCGAGTTTGATGAGATAAACGAAATGTAAAAATTCAAAATATTTTCGTCGGCCCCCGGCCAAAAAAGATTACGCTACAAACGAAAAATTACACATTTTGCCACTGTGGAAAAACCCCATCAGATATCCGGGAAAAAATGTAACAGCATATTCGCTGCAATGTTGCCGAGAAGTTAAATCTATACCCAACGATGAACTTCGTCAGGCTAGCCAATTATTCGCATCCATTTAGATAGCAAACAAGTCGCTTATCCTGCCATCTAGGGGTTGTTCAGGGAAGCTTTCTAAAATGACCTTTATTGACGCCACCGATGTCATTGTTGTTAATGCACTTCAACGGCAACAAATGATATGGGTTAACCCGCGCACTGCAGAGGGGGGTTGATTCCCCCCTCATGGTTTTCAGGAGTAGCGGATAAACGGCGGGGCGCAGCGCTGCCAAATTTTGTAAACCTGTTTGGGTATCAATTACCCACACTTTGGAAAAGTTTTGACTTGAGGTCATCTCAGGTCAGGTCACAAGTTCATGTCAAGTTGACTTACCTTCAAAAATGTTTGTGTTCGTGCCAAAGCCCAGTCTTTTTCGAAAGTTGAAACTTGCAAAGGATGTCATACTGATATCATACCTACAATTTCGTTTAGTCTAGATTTTTTGGTATCGGTGACCCAAAGGTCAGGTCAATTTCCTGACCTCCCATTATAATGAACGGGAAAATAAACAAATGCTTCCTGTTCATAAATATTATTGGCACAGGCTAGTTCTTTCATAATCATGTTATTTTTTGGCTCATTCTGGATGATAAGGTGCAATTGTTGCTCAGTGATCTCTACAAGGTCATCTGAGGTCATCAGCAATGATTTGCTAATAACTCTTGACAGAAAAGAGATAGAGACTACCAGCGGATACCACTGTGTTCGTCTCGTCTTGCCGCGTTGCCCCATATGCAACATGACCTACCTGAGTCACCAAATGACCTTGACCTGAGGTCAAATATTTGAAGTTGGCCTTACCACGTCACCATGTATTTATTTCAAAAGCGACTTGAAGAGACAAAACACCGATGGCGTCAAAATATTTCCCTATCTTTGTTCAGGGTGAAAATGCTATTCACGAAAAAACTGCTTTGCTAAAAAATATACGTTTTTTGACCTTGCATGACCTCTGGAGCCTTTTAATATTGATCTGAGCTCAAGTTTGAGGACATAAATGCGATTGCAAATTTCAATAAGCCATCCATGACTTTCTAGATCGTTTGCCTCCGTACTATCATAATTTCCGATGATGATCGGGGTTTCTCGAAAAGGAGTCCTAAAACCGGAAAATCTGACCTTTTGTGACAAACTGGTGACCTTAATTGGACCTATCAAGAAAAGACTGAAATACTTTCGATAGAACTTGCCTATAGCTATCCAATGCCGTTTTTCTCTTGCCGCTACGTTGCTTGGTTTTGGAGATCTCACGGGGGGCGGAAATCAACCCCCTACAGTTCGTGTTCGGCGCGAACCCCCTGCAGTGCGCGGGTTAAGGGCGGTGCTTCTTTTCGGCGACAGCTCGCCAGGGGCATTGGAAGAGGGGGAATGCTACCCCCCCTCCCACTCAAGAAGTTGATTTGTCAGAGCCTCTTAGAAGTTAGCTTGTTTGTTTCTTTTTTACCGAAAAATGACCGATAACCCGAGGTGCCCCCAGCCTTCCTGAGCCCCTGGACGACCCTCTTAAGCCGACAGAAGGGCCTAAGGGACCCTCGGAAGGCCTGGAGGGACTTCCTCGGTCAGTTATTACTTGTAATAAACGCAAACATAGGGCGCATGGTGGTGATTGGCCTTCAGCACAAGAGCAGGGGCACTGAAGCTCCGGACACCTGAAAATGGCTATTGCCCCCCCCCCCCCCACAACCAAAATATTAAAAAAGAACAAATTACGCCACTGACAGCTCGCTGCTGGACGTCGAAAGGTGAGCGCTGGCGCCTCTCAGTGCGCTGCGTGCAGGTGCGACCGCATATGAACGTACGCTAAAATCACAATAAGGATGCGCCGAGGCTACCAGTCTGATCAACGAACAAGATGGTATTGTGAAATGCGATCGGCAGCAGTGCTAACACTGAGTAAAGAACATCTTTTTTATCGAGAACCGAGTGGGCGGTTTTTACTGAATGCCTGCTCCCGTTCAGTTATCAATTATGTTGCATATGGCTGGCGGTACTAAAGCACCGCTTCACTTGGCGCGCCGAGTGTCCGCCCTCTCAGCGTTACTCATTAGTCACAAGTTCAGTGATCTCGGTATGTGAGTTTTTTTATATAAATTTAGTTACAATGTTTTGTATGGATGGCTTTACGAGGTCAGGACCTGCGCTAAATAGAGCTTGTGGCGCAGGTCCTGGCCTCACCACCCGATCGCTCAATTCCTGTTGGCCGGCAGAATTAAGAGACGAAAGTTTGACGTGCACGACATACGTAGACACGGTCCGCCCGCCCACAAACGTCACCTAGCCTTGAGTGCGACCGCTGCCACCGGCCGCAGGCCATCCCACAGTAGTGAGTAACAGTGAGAGCGCGGACATTGAGTCGCCATGCATTATGCTCCTGTCCGAATCAGACCTGAGTACCGTACTGGACTCATGTGCCCTGCCACAGGCAGTTTTACTTCGCTCGGCGCGCCAAGTGAAACGGTGCTTTAGTACCGCCAGCCTATGCAACATAATTTAGAACTGAACGGGGACAGGCATTCGGTAAAAGCCGCCAACTGGGTTCTCGATACAAAAGGTGTGCTCTACTCAGTGTTACCGCTGCTGCAATCGCATTTACCAATCTGGGGCGGATCCAGAGGGGGGGGCTGCCTCTTCCCAGCGGCGCCCGGGTCGCGGACCGGGCCGTGTTTTGGCCTCCCCCCAAACCTCCCTCGCTTGGGGACGGCCAAATACACGGCTCGGACTCCGCGACCCGGGCGCTGGGGGGGCGGCGCCCCTCTGCAAGCCCGCTCTGATCCGCAGTGTTTACCAATAAGCCAATCTGTTTCGTTGATCAGAACTGGTAGCTCGCGCAATTCTATTGTGATTTTAAGCGTCAAGCGTTCATTTTATGCGGTCGCATTTTCCTGCCGCAGCGCACAGAGGCGCCAGCGCGCACCGCGGACGTCTCCAGCAGCGAGCTGCAGTGACATATTTTATTCTTATCATAGTTTCGGTTGGGGGGAGGGGCAAAGCCATTTTCAGGTGTCCGGAGCTTCAGTGCCTCCCTCTTGTGCTGAGAGCCCATCACCACCATGCGCCCTATATTTGCGTTTATTACCAGTCCTAATAAGTGACCGTTGAGGGCTCCTCAGGCCTTCCGAAGGTCCCTTAGGCCCTTCTGTCGGCTTTAAAGGGTCCCCAAGGGCTCAGGAAGGCTGGGGGGCATCTCGGGGCACTCAGTCATTTTTCTGTAAAAAGAAACAAGCAAGCTAACTTCTAAGAGGCTCTGACAAATTTATAGAGGGGCGGCAAAATCATATGTCCCCCCTCCCAACTTCTTGAGTGGGGGGTAGCATTCCCCCTCTTCCAATGCCCCTGGCGGGCTGTCGCCGAAAAGAAGCACCGCCCTTAACCCATATCATTTGTTGCCGTTGAAGTGTGTTAAAGGGACACTGTCCACTCAAAGTATAATTTGATATGTTAAAGAACATTATTATCTCCACCATTCCTCACCATTCCACACCATTCCACTATCCTCAAGTATTTATCGAAAATTTTGAAAATTACCAAATACAAATTATTACGATATATTTCGAGCACGGCTCTTCGTCTGTCGCTAACACTAAACCTAGTTAACGACAGACGAAGATCCGTGCTCGAAATATATCGTAATAATTTGTATTTTGTATTTTTTTCAATTTTTCGATAAATACTTGAGGATAGGGTCAATGGTGGAGATAATAATTACAATGATTTTCTCACAACGCTGAGCACAAAATTAATAATGTTTTAAAAAACAGCCAGAAATATCTGATAAACCTGAAGTCCGTTTTTTTTTACATTTCGCGCCCAGATCGCCCATTTTATCGCCGCTTCAAAGTTCAGTTTTTCTTCAGCCAATGAGGTTACGAGTCCGCCACACTACGTACCAAAATAATAATTGGCAGCCTTGTGCAACTATGAATTCATTGTTTTTTTGGGCTTAAGCATTCTACCCAAATTTGTAAATGTCAGAAAATATGTCATGTCTTATTATGCCTGATTTAATTCAATAATAGGCATGATGGAAAGTTACGTTACGATGAAGGAAAGAAAGGCTACGATTTGCACAGAAAGGTTTTTTTAACTTTTACGAAGGGATTTTGATTTCCCAGCATTAATGAAGTTTTTTTTTCTCCAATCGAGGTTTATTGGTATCGGGTTGTTTACATTGTTTTAAGGTACTCCCTGCACTTTGTTGTTTACAAATACGGAAATGTCTGAACTGCGCTAAATTTGGCGCTCAATCGCTGCCATATTTTCTAGAGGTGTGTTGGAATCGTAAACCGTTTTTATATTATTTATGAAAAATAGAATAAATTATAGTTTTTGTATTTATGCTGCTTTGGTGAGCATTAGAGTAAGATTAAAAATAATATTTAGTCCCTAAGACTTGTTTTAGCATGTTTTGCGATATCATCCGGAAGAGGCAGTGTCCCTTTAATAACCATGGCATCGGTGAAGTCAATAAAGGTCATTTTAGAAAACTTCCATGAACAACCGCTAGATGGCAGGATAAGCGACTTGTCTGCTATCTAAATGGATGCGAATAACTGGCTAGCCTGACGAAGTTCATCGTTGGGTATAGACTGAACTTTTCGGCAAACATTGTGGGAATTTGCTCTCGATCTTTTACCTGATAATCTGATGGGGTTTTCAACACACAAAATCCTAACCAGTCGCCCAAATGTGAAAATTTCGATTCGAAGCGTAATCTTTAATTTGCCGGGGGCCTGACGGAAAATACTTCGAATTTTTTATAATTCGTTGATCTCATCAAATCCAGCGCTCCATAAACACATATTAGCCGGTTGGAGAGCTAGAAATTAAATAATTTGTCATTAAAGTGGGACAGAGCCTAATACATATATCATATATATATTATAGATATACTATATTATATATTATAATAATATTATATATTATATATTGTGTGTGTGTATGTGTTATGTGTGTGTGTGCGTGTAAGATCTAGAGGTATTCTCGCCATCGTACGCGCGGTTGGAGACTGTGGGTGCATGTAATGCATGTATCCTTGTTCAGGGCTGGCCATGCATTACAGTACGCTTCACACCTTTTGGTTGGTGTCTGAGCATGTTTGCATGAGGAACGCATGTTGTGATGTGGGTTGCCTTGATGACTAACCTTTTGGTTTCCCTCGGCAGGGTGATGCACATACGAGTTTCCATACATCTTCACACAGCGTTTTTGTCATCCCAACATGGCTCGGTCGATGCAAGAAGCTAACTGGTGAACGACTTATCACCCGCTCAGCCCTTCACGCTGGTGGAGCCTACTGCAAACGTCTCTCGCTTCACAATGGCCAACACCGGCTCAGAATCAGCTGGCCGCTACTGCTCAGCAACCTGTTTCTTAATCACTTACACAAGAACAACTGGAAACACTGCTTTCTGTCACTTGGCTGATCACTCAGGCACTAAACAGAACACAGAAACCCCTCGTCTTCTATCCAGTCCGACACGTCTGATGAAGACTGGCGACTGTTTCTGTTCCAGTGGGAGAGATACAATAAGATGTGTGGCATCACATCACCCAGCGTAGTCCGAGATGAACTGATGTCAACCTGTTCCCCAGAACTGGAGAAACAACTGTTTCACATGGCTGGAAGTGACCTCAACAGCTTTTCCGAGGTACAGCTGCTGGACCATATCAGGGAGGTTGCAGTCAGGGGCCTCAGCGTGGAGGTTCACAGGCACCAGTTTCACTCACTACGCCAGTCGCAAGGGGAGGACGTGACACAATATCACGACTTTGGTCCAAAGCCTCGCTCTGCTCCTTCTCTGTCATGGCTCACCGCCCCACAGCAGAGTCGCTGACACCAGGATCGGTGAGTTACGAGGAGGACGTTCTGCGAACCAGATGATTGTCGGTCTCTATGACAAGGACCACCAGAACGCATCTTTGACAAAACTCGGCACAATTGTATTCCTCGTTCAAGGAGATCTACCAGGCGCTACAAAACCTATGGAGGCAGCAGACACCAGTCGACTCGAGCTGTCTTCAGAAGATGCTTCACTACACGGCTGACTTTGGCCGCAGCGCAGAGTCGCAGTAATCAACGTGAACGAGAGAGATCGCGCACACCTCACCGCACCTCACACCAAGGAGCAGGTGGTACCGTGCCGCTGGTGTGGTGGCACAACACACGAGACGTCCCGGTGGCAGCACGAGCGGTGCCCTGCGAGAGGTCAGATGTGTCGAAAGTGCGGCAAGTCCAACCATCATGCGAAGGTGTGTCAGTCCAACTCTGGCCCTCCATCGCGACCTACAGGCCGACGTTATGACGAAACCTCAGCTCAGGCACATGCTAAGCCACGGGAAGAGGGAGAAGTCAGCTTTTGCTTTTCGCAGGGACGGCCNTGAAGACTGGCGACTGTTTCTGTTCCAGTGGGAGAGATACAAGAAGATGTGTGGCATCACATCACCCAGTGTAGTCCGAGATGAACTGATATCAACCTGCTCCCCAGAACTGGAGAAACAGCTGTTTCACATGGCTGGAATTGACCTCAACAGCTTTTCCGAGGTACAGGCTGCTGGACCAGGATCAGAGAGGTTGAGTCAGGGGCCTCAGCCGTGAAGTTCACAGGCACAATTCTCACTCGTCTACGCCAGTCGCAAGGTTAGGACGTGACACAGTTTATATCACGACTTCGGGTCCAAAGCCTCACTCTGCTCACTTCTCTGTCATGCTCACCGACCCACAGCAGAGTCGCGACACAGATCGTGAGTTTACGAGGGAGGAGTTCTGCGAACAGATGATTGTCGTCTCTATGACAAGGACCACCAGAACCGCATCCTGACAAACTCGGACAAGTATTCCTCGTTCAAGGAGACCTACCAGGCGCTACAAACCATGGAGGCAGCAGACACCAGTCGCCTCAAGCTGTCTTCAGAGAGCTCACTCAGCACGGCTGACTTGGCTGCAGCGCAGAAGTCGCAGTATCACGTGAACGGAGAGATCGCGCACACTCACGCGCACTCACACCAAGGGAGCAGGGTACCGTGCCGCTGGTGTGGTGGCACCACACACGAGACGTCGTCCCGGTGGCAGCACGAGCGGTGCCCTGCGAGAGGTCAAATGTGTCGAAAGTGCGGCAAGTCTAACCATCATGCGAAGGTGTGCCAGTCCAACTCTGGCCCTCCATCGCGACCTCCAGGCCGACGCCAGGACGAAACTTCGGCTCAGACACATGCTGAGCCACAGGAAGAGGGAGAAGTCAGCTTTTGCTTTTCGCAGGGAGGGCAACAGACCTGGACTGGGACCACTCGCCTCGGGTACGACAAGATTGCCCATCAGGAGTGGCAGGAGGAAATTTTGGACAGCTCGCCGAAGAGCCACCCAGAGGTGAAAGTCCAGCTCACAGTCATGCACGCGGCTCATGAAAAGCTTGGCAGGCACATCAGTCATTCGGTGAAGACACGCATGATGAATGACGTTCATCACGTGGCGTGCGCCGATACTGGCGCCATGAAAAGGTACAGTGGACCGGAGCTATTGCAAGTTCTGCGGTGCCCGCGACACTACATGCTGAGGACGGCACACAGGATCCAAGGGGTCACAGGCAACGGTCTCCAGATAATCGGCACGCTCATGGTCCGCATTGCACTGGGGGACCACGTCACAAGACAGGTGGCATACATAACCAACAACACCAGCGGGCTTTATCTGTCTGAGAGCGCTCTTCGGAACCTTCAGGTGATACATCCTGAGTTCCCTGACCCCCTGCCGACAAGAAAGGTTCATGCTCCTGGTGCATCGGTTGCCTGCACATCGGAGGGCCTGCACTGCTTACCTGTGGTTTGCCTCACCCGCTCGAGGCTCCTGACCCGCCCCGGCGATAACCCTTCTTCTCCAACAGAGGGAGAATCGCCACAAACTCGGAAGAATGGATCAAGCAGCACTTCGCCAGTAGTGCGTTCAAACGTGTGCGAGCACCAACCCCTCGCTCTTGTCTGGGGCACCATGGACATCAGATTCAAGTCGGATACCACTCCACAGTCTGTACATGTGCCCATCCCCATCCCATATCACTGGAAGCATGCAGCCAAGAGTGACTTGGATCGGGATGTACAGCTCGGTGTGATCGNGCTCCTATCACTCAGCGGGCGGCTGCGCCGCGGGCGGGGATACTCCAGGCCGACGCCAGGACGAAACTTCAGCTCAGAAACATGCTGAGCCACAGGAAGAGGGAGAAGTCAGCTTTTGCTTTACGCAGGGAGGGCAACAGACCTGGACTGAGGACCAATCGTCTGCGGGTACGGACATGATTCCCCATCAGGAGTGGCAGGAGGGAAAATTTGTGGACAGCTCGCCGAAGAGCCACCCAGAGGTGAAAGTACAGCTCACAGTCATGCACGCGGCTCATGAAAAGCTTGGCAGGCACATCAATCCGTCGGTGAAGACACGCATGATGAATGACGTTCATCACGTGGCGTGCGCCGATACTGGCGCCATGACATTAACCAGTGGACCGGAGCTATTGGCAGTTTTGCGGTGCCCGCGGGACACTTACATGCTAACTCTTTAGGACGACACACAGATCCAAGGAGGTCACAGTGCGGACGGTCTCCAGATATCGCCGTCATGGTCCGCATCTGCACTGGGGACCACGTCACAAGAACAGTGTGGTATAACATAACACAACAAACACCAGCGGGCTTTTATCTGTCTAGGAGCGCTCTTCGGGACCTTCAGGTGATACATCCTGAGTTCCCTGACCCCCTGCCGACAAGAAAGGTTCATGCTCCTGGTGCATCAGCTGCTTGCACATCGGATGGCCCTGGCACCGCTAACTGTCGTTGCCTCACCCGCTCCGAGGCTCCTGACCCGCCGCCGGCGATACCCTTCTCTTCAACAAAGGAGAACCGCCACAAACTTGAAGAATGGATCAAGCAGCACTTCGCCAGTAGTGCGTTCAACGTGTGCGAGAACCAACCCCTGCCGCTCTTGTCTGGGGCACCCATGGACATCAGATTCAAGTCGGATACCACTCCACAGTCTGTACATGTGCCCATCCCCATCCCATGTCACTGGAAGCATGCAACCAAGAGTGACTTGGATCAGGATGTACAGCTCGGTGTGATCGAACCTATTCCTAAAGGCACGCCGACGATCTGGTGTTCGCGCATGGTCGTCACTGGCAAGAGTGACGGATCACCACGTAGGACAGTTGATCTGCAAAAGGGTGAATGGACGGGCCACTCTGCGCGAGAGCTCCACACACGCCAAACACCCGTACAACTGTACGCGGACGTTTCCGCCGCCGCACTGTTGAAAACAGTACTCGACCCTGGAAACGGCTTCCACAAGCCTACTCCTCCGCTCCGACTGCCAGAGAACGACGACCACTTCATCACTGGAGTTCGGTCGCTACCGCTACCTCAGGGCTTCCGCAAGCTTCCACGCGTCAGGAGACGCCTACACGCGTCGCATCAGCGACCTCATCGATGCATCCCACGTGTCAAGCAGTGTATCGACTGACGCTCTGCTGTGGGACGCCAGGTAAATTAGGCGGTCCTTCTGGCACCACTCTCTGAGTACATCACCGCTGCGCTCGTAACGGGGTCGTTTTCATCCAAACAAGTTCAGTGTTTGGACTCTCAGGACGGGTGTAAACTTCGCCGGCTTTCACAATCGAACTAGAACGGATACAGGCCAATGACAAAGATGTTGAGGCCATCAGTGATTTCCAACACCATCCCAGTATCACTGGGGTGCGGTTAAGCTGGTTTTGGACTGATCAACCTAGTGGCTACGCGTTCGCCCAGTCCTCCACTATGGCACCGTTTCGAGAACTCTTCAAGGCGAAAATGGGACCCGCTTCTGACTGGGACGATAGCTTGACAACATTGTTTGAACAATCCCAAGAAGATAGTCGTGGACCAATGTACTGGAAGCGTCCAAGTACGTTTTGAGATTCACCGACCCACGTGTCTCTCTACGGATTGCGAAGCAACGTCCCGGGATCGGCTTCCTCCTCGCAACAGAAACACTTGCAGCTTCCCACTGGACCAAAGCTTCCTCACTGCGTGCGGACCTGGCGGCTGATTTTTCGCGGAGCAGCTCAGTAACACGGAAGCCGGTAGTCCAAGCTAGCGCCAGCCTCGAAGGGGAATCGCTTGCGCTCGTATACGGCTTGGAACAGTGCAGAATGTTCGTGATGGGCTGCCCGAGTCTCACCGTGGTGGTGGACCACAAGCCCCTCGTCAAGATCTTCTCCGACCAATCGCTTGAGAATATAAAAAACAAGGATCTTCCGCCTGAAGGAACGATCACTGCTGTATCGCTTCCAGAAGAAGTACGTGCCGGGTGGCGACCACGCTGCTCCTGATGCCGCGTCTCGACACCCGGTGGGACCGCAGGAAGCAGCCGTCTGCCTCTGGCTGGCGCTCACCTGATTCTTGGAACGTCGGCTGTTTGATACCTCGCCTCCGTATTACACGCTCCTTGGCACCTACCCACTGGTACCGAGGACACAAACGCTGCGGATATCCTTCACACGCCTCTGCTGCAAGACATATCCGTGCCTGCACAGCGTCGTGTGCTTCGGAACTATACGGGCCATCACATGGGAACTCGTCAAACAAGAGGCCCACATCGACAAAACCTGCATAGACCTGGTGTAAATAATAGAGAACGGCTTCCCTGCATCCCGGACTGATGTACCAGATGACATCAAACCCTTCTGGATCATGCGGCATAACCTATACCAGGTGGAATCCGTTCCGTTCCTCGACTACAAGATGCTCATCCCACACACTCTGCGCACCGAGGTCCTAGAGTCCCTCCATTCTGCTCATCAAGGAGAAATCGGGATGAAGAATAGTGCCCGCCGAAGATTCTTCTGGCCTGGCATGGACGCCCACATCGCCCAAAAGAGAGCCCAGTGTCGCACCAAATCGCGCTGGCATATGTCACCGTCACACCCAGGGAGCCAATGATGGACACGCCGACTTGCTGAGTTTCCTTTCCAGATGGCGTCTATTGCGACTACTTTGAACTGGCTGGTCACCACTACCTGGTGTACGAGCGTGACAGATATCTAGGTTGGTTCTCTCGGTCAAAGTCCCAGGATGGCAACAATTCCGCACGTATGTCATCTAACCATGAGGAAGATGGTTACGCACAATTTGGATGGGTCCAGCGGCATCCTGAAACTGATTGCGTGGACCACCTTTTAACGGGGGACCATTCGGCGCCTTCATGGAACAGTGGGGCGTCAAACATCGACTCTCGTCCGCATACGATGCGCGAAGCAATGGCAGAGCCGAGCTGGCTGTGAAAACCGCAAAACGCCTCCTTCGGGACAACACTGGAAAGTCGGGGGAACTGGACACGAACAGCGTCACAAGAGCACTCCTACAATATCGTGACACACCCCTCCGTGGAACTGATGTACTCGCCCGGCGGAAGATTTATTACGGAAGGAGGCCTTCGTGATGGGCCTCCCCACACCCACANCTGCGGAGATTATCTACGGAAGGAGGCTTCGTGATGGCCTCCCCACACCCACAGACGGAAGACCTGAGTGGAAACGTCTACGGGTCCTGCGGGAACAGAGCTCTGCCCGGCTGCACGCTCGTGTCGTAGACCGTTATAACCAACACACACGACCGCTCTGCGACCTGGACGCGGAACGTAGTGCTCCTGCAGAAGAACCAGAACGGCTCTGTCCAAGGGACGTTGGGACCTCACTCGCGTTCATTGTCCGACAAGCGCCGACAACCGACAGTACCGGTCAAGATCACGGAAGTGGCAGAGTCACTCTCCGGAACCGACGATTCTTGGAGCTGCTCCAGCCGCATGATCAGTCGCACTCCAACAGTTCCCACAGCTCCGCTCCATCGGTGCCTGCCCGACCTACACCTGAACCCGCCCCACGCCCAGCCTCACACATTATACGTGACACGATCCCTCAGGGTCAATACACTTCTACGCTCTACCGCACTACCGCACCGTCGACACCTGGGCGCATCGTTGACGCCGTGCGGCAGCCTTCTGATACCGTGGACGATCCGCGAGGCTCGCCGAAGCGGCCGCAGGGCTCACCGGCGGTGTACCCGCGTCTCGGCTCCCCCCGGCTCGTCGACTCCCCGTGGGTGGCTGCGCGCGCCGGCTCGCCGCGGCCTGGACCTATGCATCGCTTGACGGACGGGCAGCGGCGTCTGTCGGTAACTGTCTCTTCCCCTGGAGGAGGAGCTACGGAGCTGCAGACCACAAGGGCGGAAACCGGCGGTTGATGCTGGGATGCACCAGCGGGACGTTCGCCAGCCACCCACACCGCCGGATGACATCGATATCGCGCGCGTGGCGCCGCGTCGCAGTGGGCGGCGCATTGTACCTAGGCGCAGACTCTCGCCGCAGCTCCGCGGCAAGCAGCACTACCTGACGGAATCGTAGACGGTGGATGCCTCGTACGGCAGCGCTCGCTTTGTTAAACGTAGGAGTATTTTAATTTTGTTCGAGGTGTTTATTTTTCCAACTTTCCCTTCATTAACTCTGCGAATCGCATATCACTTGATTCGATCGCGACCAGCGAGTCCAGATCCGATGGTGGGGGCGTGCTAGGATATACTGTATGTCTCCATCGCTGCACGTTCTGGACTGGGTATATAATGCAGCATTTCGGGGCTAGCATGCTTTGGCAGCCCCGTCTCTGCACTGCTTGGTTTTAATGTAATAGCATGTTATGCATGAGACGCAATTTTGATGTGAGGTGGTAAGCGTTCTGTTTCTCTCGGCAGGGTGATCTGCTACGAGTTCCCATGTGAATAAATGTCACAACAGCACACGGCGTGTCATACCCTACAGCCGGATCGAATAGTGAAGAAATGACCCAGATCGGTCACAAAGCTTCTGAGCATCAGCCATCAGCAGTGTCTGGTCATTGTCCCCGGGGACAGGCTAGGTGCACCCGCCAAAGATGGCGAGTATATGTCACGAAAAAATACGCAACGAAAAAAGACTGCAGGGTTCAAAGCCTCGTATAGCCGGAAGTTTTGATGACATTGCTTCATCCAGATTCCAAGCATGCCAAGAAAACCAAGTGTGTTCAAGGGCGGATCCAGGGGGGGCCAAGGCCATGCCCCCCCCCAAAACCACCCAAAATCGGCGCAAATTTGCACATTCCTGAGTTTGATCGTAAAACTAAGCAACTTTTACTAGAGAAAAAGTTTTGTTTTAAATCCAGTTATTGATGCATAAGCCAAAGGACAACCCGATGAGTTTTTCCCCAGAATAGCGATAATTTTTTGGATTTAGCCCCCCCCAAACTGTCAAAATCACACTTTCTGGATCCGCCAGTGAGTGTGTTGCTAGTTATTTTCTCATCCATGGTTATTTCACCCAGCAAAGTTGTTCTACAATGTGTTGTGATAGATGGCGCTACGGCCACGGTACATAGGTGGCGCTGCTGTCTCTAGAATGAACGGCGACTGTACCAGGGCACTAGAATACGAAAGTTTTCTAAAGAAACTGACTGACAACAGCGGTATACAAACTGAATCTCAAATAAAAGTAGGGCATTTCGTGTTTCATCGTTTACAGGGCATGGGGACTTACGTATGTACAGCGTCTCATATGTATGTCCTCTGCCACCCACGTGGCTCTACGGATTCGCGTAGGTTATGCGTGAAGTGGCAGTAGCCCGAATTAGGAACCGATGTTTGATGTCTGGGTAGGGGAGGGGAAGAAGAGGGCGACCACGGGAGGGCAGTTAAAGGTTGAGGAGTCACTGGACTGTCTGACCCAGGAACCGCGAAATGGCGAGGAAGCGAGCAGTCAGATGAATCCAGGAACAGTATGCTGTGCAGGAACACAATAAGGCCGTTTGTATGCGTCGTTTGGCTTGTCACTTGGAAGGGCTTTGAGACTTAATACTATATATATATATATGAGACTATATATATATATATATATATATATGATGGGGCCCATCTAAGGAGCCCCCATGCCGAGAGAGGGCCCCTCAGGACGTCATGAGCCTAGCTCAAGCCAGCCAAGTCTTTTTCAGGCGTCGAGCCCTGGTCAAACCAACGGAGAGCCGATCAAGGCTGACTAAGGGCCCATCAGGGACCAAGCCCCCCTTGTGGGCTCCGGATATCCTCTCAACCTGACCAAGAGCCTGCTCAGCAAAGTGTTCAAAGTATTGGGAATTTGATATGAAGAGCGACACCCCCTAACAATACATCATTTCCCACCCCTTGTGCCCAATTTGAATGTCTTGTTCCATCTTTTTCACTTTAGATTAGTTATTTTCACTAATTTACTTAAATATGTAAAAAGCCAGAAAATTTAATCAAGTTTTGCTTATAGAGATGTTTAATCTTGAAAAAAGGGGCTCTGGTATAGGTGGAATTTTCCACTCTTTTCCTGTTTTTAGTATGAATGGTCATCTACTGGCCGTATGATGCCCTGAACCACGAGAGTCGCAGAAGGACTGAGGGTTCCCAGGCCGACCGACGCCCATCATGCGACGAGGGCCCCTCAAACCGAACAACGTAAGCGACAGGAGCCAACGCCTCAGGCCGTCCAAGAAGGCTCCGTTCAGGATGTGAAAGCAGGGCCCCTCAAGCCGACCGATTCCCCCTTCAGGGCGACCAAAGAAACTCTCTCATGACTAACCTAGTGCCCCCTCAGGACTGACAGAACCAGGATCATGACCAAAGGCCCCTCAAGCCAATGAGGAGCCCCTCAGGCCGTTTGAGAACCTTCCAGTCGACTGAGGGTGCCCCCAGGCCGTTCAGGGGTCCGCAGGCAGACTGGCGGCTACTCAAGTCGACCGAGTTCCCTATTCCGAATCAGTGTCTCTCAGGCCTCCAAGGGCTTCCTCAGGAAGACCGAGAGGTCCCTTCAGCCGACTGAGTTCCTCTCAGACCAAACAATGTCCCTAAGACCTATCTAGGGTCCCATCACGCCGACCTCGGTTGCTCCCAGGGGAGGGATATGGTCCCTGAACCCCCTCCCCTTTGGCCTTTGCCCAATATTAAAGAACTTTCGCCAGACACCTCTCTTTCTTTTGATGAGGTCTTCTTAAATTTTAGTGGTTAGGGCAAAAATGTTGTCCTTTGTCCCAAGACAGGAAACAAGTGGTACCCCTCCCCCCACCACCCGGATGCTCGCTGGAAATCGCACAGAGAAAAACGCCTTGTCTCATGGCAAAGGAAAAAACTTTTTCCTTATACCAACCACGATACCCGTTTAGAGATGATTAAAACATGGCCGGCCCTCCCTCAGGAAAAGACTTGACCAAATCCATCAATTAATACGATGATATAAATGACTAATATTAACCCTCGCCCGTGTTAGGGCAAGATCAACTGCGTACCGTGTAGGGGTCACGCGAGTGATCTTGACCCCCTTTGGCCGTTGGCCCCTATGAGCTAGAGCTTCGATTAAAAACGAGCGTTGCTGCTTGTGACGAGAGGAATTATTGCCATACTGATTTTAAGGTCCTGGGTCATAGTGACCTCTGAGGTCATGCAAACCAAAATTGTCATCAAATTTTAAAATGTGCTAACAAATTAGAAACTTATCAAAGCTTAAAAATCAGAAAAAAAGAACAATCTAGAATGCTAAAAATTAGGCGATCCAGAAAGTGTGATTTTGACAGTTTGGGGGGAATCCCCCAAAAATTATCGCAAATTCTGAAAACTATCGGATTTCGCTTGCTTATGTATTCAATAACTGATTTATCAAAACAATCTTCTCTAGAATATTGCCTTAGTTTTACGACAAACTCAGGAAATGTCCAAATTGTGCGATTTTTTTTGGGGTGTTTTTGGGGGGGCATGGCCTTTTGCCCCCCCCTGGATCCGCCCTTCGATTGCTAAATACGCACATTATTATAAAGCAAGCCATCGCCAAAATGACTAAAAACTGCTCAAATTTAAAAAGGGTCATGTCAGGTCATCTGCAGATCCGAGTGACCTCGGTTGACCTTTGACAGTGCATGACCCCAGTGTATCACATAATCATGTAAAATGAGTCCAAGAATTCAGCGTCAAAAACTGCACTGAATCGGACATAAGGCGAAAAAAGACATCTGAGGTCATTGGAGGTCAGTGACTTCCGTTGACCTCTGAAATGGTCAACGAGGTTCACAAATTCTGGCAGAAGCCACAACTAGCACCTAAACATCTTTGCATATGCTCCACACGAAAACAAACACTCGGGAATTGCATATGCTTCAAGGATTGTTACTACGGGACGCAGTTTCGCAAAACACGACCTTGAAAACAAAGTCAAAGGTCATGATTCATACGAGTTAGAAGTTCGAAATTTTCAGAGTATGTGTCAATTTGATGCAAAGTAGGGTACTGAAAGTTTCATTGCAATGGGTTGATATTTACGTGAGTTATTCTGGAAATCCCGAGGGGGTGGCATCCACCCCCTACACTGGTGAGGGTTAAACAAACATGGGTGGCGCCTCCGTCGATCAGGTATTGATTGACCTTCAGGGTTATTTCCTGCCCCTTGTGAGTTTCTGAGCGACCACTGCCGTATTATAATTTGCATATTGGCGCCCCTCTGGACATGGCCCCTGGCCCTCCCATTCCCTGCCCAATATTAAGAACCATTCGCCAGTGACCTTCTTTGTTTGATGGCGCCTCCTTAAATTATAGGGGTTGAGCAAAAAAATTTGCTGCTCTACTGCCAACAGAGAGCAATTTGCATCCCTTCCCCCACAGCGGTAGGTGCCGCGTGAATCTTAGCAGAAATGTATTTTTTGGTTCTCATGCCGAAGGTTTTGTTTTCCTAAATCAACCAACAATACAGTTTAGGGGTGATAAAAAATGTTTTCACCTCCCTCAGTAAATATGTCCAACCAATCAACATACGACGATAAATCAGAATTTCAGCAAACAGTGGGGCGCTTATCGTGATCAGTTAATCCATTTTGCATAACATTCACAAATAGCAATAACATTTGCAAAAATGCAATCAATAACCCTTCAAGGTTAATGCATGCCCCTTTGTGAATTTACTGAGCACGCCACTATATTAGCCGCATTATAATTAAGCATATTGCGCCCCTCTGGACCATACCGCTTCTGTCAGGTGAGACATATGGCACCCTCGGGCCAGCAGCCATTAACCCGAAGAAAGTTAGGATCCGCCTCTGATTTTCAATTTGTGTGCCTGGTTTAATTGCGCCGACTAAAATAACGCCGCCCCCGTATAGTTGAAGGTGCTTCAACAACCATATAAATAACGTTTCAGCTATGTGACAATGTTTATGCCAATCCTACTGATATTTCAAGCTGTATTAGACATCCGCATTTCCGCAATCCGACTCAATGCATTCAGCGCACAGTGACATGGGCCAATGTAGTAAAAACTGTTCGACAATGACAATTGGTAAATATGTGACCTTTGATGACACTATAAGGACAGATGAAATATATAATACAAAATGATGTTCTTGCAAACAAAGCTGATCAAACAGTGGCGCGGCATGCCAGACAACAACATATTTTATGCTACAAGCTGCGACTTTATATCCAATTAATTATTGCAGATGACAGAATTAGATGCTGTCTATAGCCACACTAGTCACATGATTAGTTTCAACTTTAAACGTGACACCTTATTCAAAATGTTCTTTAGCTGGGAAATGCCTATACGTTCTTTGATTCATTGGTAATTCAAGGATATTGGGAGTAAAAGGGTCAATTACGTTCTTCTTGATTGCACAGAGACTGCAAATATTTTGAAATACCCTTCATGCGAGTAGCCCTGGCTTCTGAGCTAAAAGTCGCACCTCAAGACCACCTCACAATCTCGCAATGGCCTGAAGACACGTCAGAGCGGCTGGCGTTGTGGTGGGCGAGGGAAGAGAGGGGGCGGTGACACGCGCTTGACCGGTCACCTCCCCTCTCCGTCCGACCGGATTCGCTGTCAGACTCAGAGTTGGTGGCTCTCAAAATTTGTAGTACTGCTGCCTGCTGCGACAAGGCGCCCCTCCCTCCCTCCCTCACGTTCACGTGCCGCCGGGCTGTCACTGTGGTACTCCGGCACTCCACATTCGACGAGGCCATTGTAGCTCGACCTCAGCGCCATCTAGTTAAACAGGAACATACATAATGGAACGACTGTACAGTGGTCCTGACCGGGCCCTGGTCCTGACTGGACCCTCACCCTGACTGGGCCCCATTCTATGGGATGGGGTTCGGTCATGGGACAAGGGCCCGGTCAGGACGAGGGCCCAGTCAGGACCAGTGTCCGGTCACAACAGGGGCCCGGCCCTTGTATATTCTTGATGCAGTCACCGTCACGTGCTTGTGACACTTGTGACACTGGCCCGTTCCTGGTAGGGGCCCGTTCTTGAACAGACCCGATCGAAGCAGGGGCCCGGTGCTGGCAAAGGCGTGGTATGGGGCCCATGCCACACCTTTACCAGCACCGAGTCCCTGCCTCGATCTGTTCTGACCAAGACTGGGCCCCTTACCGGGACGGGCCCCGCATGTCACCAGAACCGAGAACGTGAGCGTATTCATAATTTGCAAGGACCGAGCCCTGTTGTGACGGCCGAAGGGGCCCTCATCACGACCGAGCCCCATATCACGCCTTTGCTAGCACCAGGCCCCCATGCCTCGATCAAGCCTGACCAAACCGTGCCCCTACCAGGAACGGGCCCGTATCAAGAATCTGCAAACACCGGACCCTATAGTGGCCAGGCTCTCGTCCTGACCAGGCCCCATATCACGCCGATGTGCCAGCAATGGGGCCCGTCTTGATCAAGCCCCTACCAGGAACGGGCCCCTTTTCGTGAAGTCATATCTCTGATTCTATCCAGCCGATTTAGATGCAACTGCTTTCAAAAGACAGGTTGTTCGACGTTCAATTATTTTGTGACGATTCATTACCTTTTTTCACGTAACCCAGCCAAATTCCTACGGCGTACAGGGTAAATATTTCATTGCACGCGAAACCGGCCGAATCTGCGGGATCGGAACGCATCCCGTTTCTCCGCGCGGAGGCACCCCCGAGCCACGATTAGCTGCAAAGTCCAGTGTAAAAAGCCGCTACATTGCCCACTTTTCGCCAGAGGTTGCAAGTAGGCGTCTGGAATCAAATTACGCACGTCGAACGTCCCAAACTTATCAGCGGCAGCCACAGAGCTGTCACTAGTAGTAAAGTTACCTTGGCTGTCACTGTAAAAAAATAGGTAGGGGGACGCACTGGCGGATCCAATTTCGTGTATCGACGAGTGTGGCTTAAGGCTTTCAGCCGCCGAGAGCTGGTGATACATTAGCGTGATGTGCTGACATATTCGCAGTGGCCACCGTCCATTCGAACGCGATGGAAAATCATAATCAGTGCCAGACATGTGCAATGTGCATGGATCTGAAAGAAGGACATAGACGTACAGGGGCGTAGGAACTCATCTGAAGTTGGGGGGGGGGGCAAAAGGCATTTTGAAGTCGATTCATTCCATGCAACGTCCATAGGTGTAATGTTAAAATCCGAAAATGTTTGGGGGGAAGTTGCCCCCCGGCTCCTACGCCTATGTAGACGTAGGAACGTTTTGAAAAGTGTGTGGGGGGAGGGCAGCCACTGGCGGATCCAGACTCTCTCCGACCTCCGTGGGGGCATCTTTTTGTGGCAAAAAGGCACCCCATTATTTTTTCGCCGTGGATTTGGACCGGTCTCCTTATGTTGATATTCAAGCTTAAAAATGCACTCTTTCGGGAGAAATAAAATCGTGTTTTCGGGAAAAAATAACTTACCTATCGGTAAAAAACATTAGGAGCTATACGTAGGTAGGTCAAAAATATAATATTGTTATGCTATTATATTTTGGCATCGTCCATTATACTTGGTTCTCCATTAAATATCCCGTTTTTTATTATGTGAAAAAATGTTTTTGTGGAAAGAAAAATCGCAAAATTTATACTTTCAAACATATTACACAACTGAAATACATATATCATAGAACGAAGTATAGACAATAACTAAACCAAAACCAAAGCAATATCTATACTTTTGATTGACTGACTTTCTAAGTATGATAGTCTGGATTTTGTATTCGACATTTCCGAATAGCACATGCATTCGTCTGACCTAGAATGCGGCCGCTGCCATCTGCCACAGGCCATCCTAATCAGGACTCTTAAATATTGAGCGGCCTAAGCGACTCGAACCCACGTTGACGGAAGGGGGGCTGATATATATTCTAGCGCCCTCCCGATTGAGCTACGCGGTGGAGTGGGGACATCACTCTGGCGGACGGATATTTAACCAAATGTAGGAAGAGCAGTTATTGTCGTTGGCCCCTGTCTAAAAAACGGGCCTTCGTCCCCTGGTTCCAATTGCTAGTTTATACTTCTATAAGCTTTGATATTGACGGTTGAAATTTAGGTGTAATCATAACTGTAATCATGGCAGTAGCACACATGCCGAATCAACATCAGCGATGTAGGAGGGAGCAACCGCTCAAAAGTGGGGGTGCAGCACCCTCGACATGTTAGCACCCTCGACCTAAAACGCGGGGCCCTGGCCTCCACACCCTTTGCCCGGTGCTTATGAGTTATGACATCGTGGGGTTATGAATTAATCGTTATTCTCTCAACTTTTAAGTATTAACCCTCGCCCTACGAGGGGGAGCGGGATGTCTGACAGGCCCCCCTGAGGTTTTTATTGAAAAACTTTATTACACATCAAGCGCATCTTTCTGAAATTTTCAGTAGCTGAGTTGACAACCATTATACGTATGCTGTCTAAAATTCATGACACTGCGTCAAGCTGGTTTTGGAGGTAAATTATGTTTTAGTGACGTCATATTTGTAAAAAAACTAAATAATCAAAAAATCATAGAAAATAGGGGTTGCACAAATAGCAATTGGAAAACAAAATAACATAAAAAAATATATTTTATTCATATGTAATCTCTTAAATTCCAAAATATTTGTTTGACCCCCAAAGAGTCAAAACTGTTTTGTATCACTACGAAATCAAAATTTTAAATTATGTTTAAAAAGGGGAATTCAATATATGTGAGAGAACTGAGAACTGATTATAAGCAATACCCAAACAAAATTTAAAAGCAATATCTCTCTTTTTGACTGGGTAGTTTGAAAAAAAGCTGCACATTTTTTCAATTACTTTTTTTTTGGCCAGAATACAAACAAATTACTTTTTTTTATTTTTTAGACAAAATTGGTCTAGGAACATTGCCTTATTATACAGCAACCTGTCCGATATATTATTCTTAGAACTTTTGAGGTTTTTCTGTATCACTATTCACTCTCGAGCAACATTGATCGAGTCGAAAGGTTGCTAATCCTAATCGCCCATAGCAATAATCTGTGCGAGATGGTTACGATTTCCGGACACTAAGGCTTATGTGACTATATAATATGGTCGGATACTAATTCAACGACCAACAACCTTGAACCTAACGCTAACCAAATCATTTGATTTTTCATCGCTTAATAATTACGACGTCTGGAGACACCATAACTATTTTGGACGTCGTCTGATCTTATGACTACCTACCAGAAGCGATCACCTGTTGACCTGCACCAAAAAAATGATATGCCATCAGATTTCTCACATGGACAGGCAAACATCTTTTTTTTTTCGTGTAGCTTTATGTTGCTTGGTTTGAAAGTTAAGGCAGGGGGCGCTATGTCAGCGCACCCCCCCCCCCGAGGCGAAGGTTGAAAAACGCTCCCGTAGCGACGACGGGTAATCCTCGAACACAATATCAGTGATCGAAAAGGGTAAAATGGCTCAAATCTGAGGAGGCGAGGTTCTATTGTTGGACCCCACACTAAGAAGTGGAACATATGGCCCCTGTCCCCTTCCCTACGTGAGGTCGTCGATTAGTTTAGTACCTAGTTATTCTCCCAACTCCAAGTTATTCATCTAAAACCAAAAGAAGAGATCGATAGCTTGCTCAAAAGTGAGGGGACCAGCTATGATTATCCTCTCCCCGCCTAGAAGTGGGGGATCATGCCCCCGTCACCGTTCCCACGGCTATGATTGTGAAGTTGTAAATTACTTAATATTCTGCCAACTTTAAAGACATTCATATGGAACCAATATCTGTGATATAAGAATACAAAATCATTCAAAAGTAGAGAACCGTTAATATTGTTGGATTCCCAAGTCCCAACTTAAAGGAAGTAGTTCACCTTGGATTTTTTTCAAACTTAATTTGATTATATTTTCAAATACAACTTCTTTTTATAATGTCCAAAATAGCCATACATCAAGCCGATTCAGGACAGAAGGACGTAAATTATTAATTTCATCAAAAATTAATAATTTACTAAAATTAATAATAATCAAAAAGTGAGCCCCCCTGGGCACAGCACACCTCTCCGAGTGTCTGTGACAAAAACGACCAATTAACCCGCGCACTGCAGCGGGGGTTGATTTCGCCCCCTCAGGTTTTTCAGAATAGCGGAAAAAACGGCGGCGCGCAGCGCGCCAAATTTCGTTACAAACTGTTTGGGCAATCAATTACCCACACTTTGCGCAAAATGTTTGACTTTGAGGTCATCTCAGGTCAGGTCACAAGTCCATGTCAAGTGACCTCACCTTCAAAAATGTTGCGTGCTTGCCAAAGCCACAGTCTTTTTTCGAAAGTTTTTTTGAAACTTGCAGGATATTCATTAGAATATCAGTACCTACAATTCGTTTATCTCGGCATTTTCGTTATCGGTGGACCAAAGGTTCAGGTTCCAATTCCTGACCTCCCCATTATAAGTGAATGGGAAAATAAACTAATGCTGCCCTTTCAGAAAATATGCCATTGGATTCAGGCTAATTCTTTCAGAATCATTGCCTATTTTAGCTCATTCTAAATGCATCAAGGTGCAATTGTTGTCCCCTTAGTAATTTTACCAATGGTCATCTTGAGGTCATCTTGAGGTCATCAGCAATGATTTGCTAATTAAACTCTTGATAAAAAGAGATAGAGACGATTAGTTGACACAATGGTGTTACGTCTCGTCATGGCCGCGTTGCCCCATAGTGCAACGATGACCTACCTGGGTCACCAAATGGACCTTGACCTGAAGTGGTCAAATTTTGAAGTTGGACCTTACCAAAGGTCACTGTATGAGTGAGTGTTTCAAATGCATCAACGGAAAACACGATGGCGTCCAAAATCGTTTTCCCATCTATTCATTAGGTGACATTGCTATTCAACGAAAAACTGTTTTGCCTAAAAAACAGTATTTTTTTACCTCATGACCTCTGCGAGCCTAAATTATTGATCTGAGATCAATTTTGAGGACCATGGATGCGACATTGCAAAATTTCAATAGCTTATCGATTGCCTCTCTAATTGTTTGCTCCTAGCTATCATAGTTCCGAATAATGGGGGTTTTCTGGAAAAGAGTCCTAAAAGAGTCCCTAAAACCGGAAAATCTGACTTGGTGACCACTGGTGACCCTCAATTGTGACCTGATCCAAGAAAACGACTGAAATTACTTCCGGATAAGGCTGCCTAGAAGGCTTATCTATTGCGTTTTCCGCTTGTCGCTACGTTCGCGTGGTTTTGGAGATCTCACGGGGGGGGGGGGGCGGAAATCAACCCCCCCTGCAGTTCGTGTTCGGCGCGAACCCCCTGCAGTGCGCGGGTTAACACAAGGAAGACTGCATTGTTGCATCAGACCATAGCACCAAAGTATGAATCCCAGAGACTGCAGCTGCTCATAGGAAGATAGCACTGATCAGACATGTGCTCGGATCTGTTATACAGGGTGTTTCATAAAAAATGCACCCTATGTTCTTCGCTCATATCTGCCACAGTTTACCCGAAAAGAAACACCACATATACCATTCGAAAGAAGCAAACCACATTTATGTTAAGATCACTATAACCATATATCGATAGATATTCATATGTGGCTAACACGATGTCGAAAAGAAGAAGTTTGTCACAACAATTTCTAAAGTGAAACGATTTCGGGATTTTAAAGCATTAACGATTTCCATACAAACACCGTAAAATAAACAGATTCTCGAATCAGAGGATCCACTGTCCAGTTTATGGCACGCGCAAGTATTGTTGCCCATTTCATCTGCATTTGTTTGCCCCTTACATTGTTGCCCGTTACAACGATGTTCACACGGCTCGAAACGTCAGAGAAATTTCTGGAAAGAATCACCTGTCCGGCTACATCTGAGCCGGAAAGCCTGGCGACTAAAAGTCGGCTTGATTATCCTTGTTTTTTTTTTTCGCTGGGCGAAAGTTAGGCAATTGTTTTTAAAGGAGAAAAGGTTCGCGATACGTCGAAGAGACTGAGGACACAGACAATACGACAACTGCTGGACACAGTTTTTCCAGATGGCTGTTAGCGAGTGCCGTGTCAGTCAATGCCTTCCCGAAGCGTCGCAAGCTGCGTCCCATAGGTGGGTGGAGCTTCCATTTTTGGAGCGCAGGACTGTGAACTTGTGTTGTGACATAATTTATCCACGTTGAATTTGGATGTGTTCATATGTTTTAATTTCATCTTCACGAATGATGTGCCTAGCCGGTCTTCCAAGTTTTGGTGTTGGCACTTGCAAGAATACCTTTAGACTGTAATACGACTCCCCGCTGCGACTTATTTTCGTTTCACCCTGGGTTGGCGACAACATTATATTTCGACGTTCGTGTAGCCACAAATGAAATGCTATCGAGATATGTTTATAATGGTCTGAGAGAAAATTGTCAGCTCTTTCGAATGGTATGCTTGGTTCTTCTTTTCAGCCAAAAAAGTGGCAGATATAAACCGAGGAACTTAGGGGTGCCATTTTTTATGAAACACCCTGTAGAGCCTTGGCTGTGCAGCTGGACACAAGGGGAAACTGCCATGCGGTACAACTGCGAACGTTTATGACCAAAACCGCCCAATTAACACGTAGAGACTGTATTGTCACTGAGGACCATAACACCAAAGTATGAAACCAGTAGAGTCTTGACTGTAGCTGTTCGTGAAAAGCTAACACAAATCACGAATTTCCTTTCACTTTTAAGTGACTGACGGCCGCTGCAGGTGTATCATATTCACCGATGGATTGAGAGCGGCCAAAAATATGATTTAAGGACAATTTCTAGAAGTCTAATCAAACTAAAAATGATATTGTGTTTGTGTATTGGGTTTAGTCCTAGGATACAGCTACTCCTCTGGTCATAGTTGACTTTCTAAACATAATCAATTTTGTCTTCTTTTTATATTAAGAAGATATATATATATATTATATATATATATATTTTATTAAATATATATATATACTATATATATATATATATATACTATAAATAATTATATATAATATATATTATATATATATATTATATATATTATATATATATATATATATATATATTGGCGATGAACGAGCGAGTACGAAAAAAATATATAGTGAATTTCAACTCAATCGGGAAAGTAGTTTCTGAGCTACAAAAAAGGAGCGCACGTGCACGGGCACCTATCCCTGACTTGTGGAAAAGTGTCGGCTGAGAGATCCCTAACCACACACCAAATTGGAACATAATCGGTTCAGCCGTTCCTGAGATATAGAATAGAGGTGTGCACTGTGCATGTGCGCACATGCAGAGGCACCTCACCCCTGACTAGTGAAAAAGTGGAGGCTGAGGGGTCCCTAACCACACACCAAATTTGAGCACAATCAGCCAAGCTGTTGCGGAGTTTTTGCGACAA
Organism: Semibalanus balanoides; assembly: GCA_014673585.1. NCBI lineage: Eukaryota > Metazoa > Arthropoda > Thecostraca > Balanomorpha > Balanidae > Semibalanus > Semibalanus balanoides. The sequence continues at coordinate 621,418 of VOPJ01016553.1, forward strand.
AACATCTTTCAACACCCCTCACGCGGCACGCACCACGCACAGTGGTAGTCACCCACATGAGTCGGCACTGATAAAAGCAGGATTTATTGGATGGGCTACTCAGCAAAGAAGCCCGTTTGTCAATCGGACGTGCAGTTGCAAACTGTAAAGATATGAGCTTCTCAAAAGCGTCGCCACGGGTCGGGTCGGGATGGGTTGGGCCGCTCATAATTATATTTGTATCATATACCACGTAAAGACAAGCGAGCGTTTCGCGCTCGTTCGTAATAACATACTTAGCAGCATTACATACCTACTCCTATATAAACAATACACATATATACAATCCTAAATTATTGCGTCACGGTGCACCTATATAAACAATAAACATTCCTACTCATAGCATTACATAATACATATACCAACATTATACAAAACACATAATTGGCCATGCTGATCAGCCGACCAAAGTCGGCCAACTGTCCACTTTGAGACACATGACTCAAAGTTAGGTATCTGCTCGATTGCATGCTCCTCAATGGCATCTGGAGCGTCCCTTATTTAGCTGTGCCTGCTTCTCAAGTAGGCACTACCTGATGACTGGGCTGGGCAGACGCAATGTCTTCCGTCAACTAGAGGAAAAAAATATATGCGTATATATATTATATATACGCAAATATTTTTATTTTGCCTCTTATAAGAGGCCCGACCGAAAAGTCATGGTTATCAGAGGCCTATTTCTTCGACAACTACTGGATTGGTGTGGGTGAAAATTTACTCACACAAATGTGCATCTCGTATGAATAACGTATTTAATCTTTGACATTATGCGTTGTCGGTCTTAGGAGCAGTACGCGCCGACAAATAACATTATCTTCCTTCTAGTACACCTTTTTGCACTCGCATTTGAACATTCAGCATAACTGTTTGAACGGCAATTTCAACAATCATCATTCGACAAAACAGATCGGCTGCTGGCGCCCGAATTTAACAGATGAGCAAATTTATTTGAACGCTAGTCATTAGATTACTCATTCGCTTGATATTTCAACATGATTATAGCTTTTGTGCTTTATAGCTTTTACGGAAATTGANCTGTGAAGACCCATAGCACTGAAGTTCAAAGTATGCCACAATATTCCAGCATAGCCGACTGAAAAGTATCGTGGCTCGGCATCCTAACACGTTGACGAGACAAATACAATAACATATCAATATAATATATCCCGCGACGGGCGACCGACCACAGCGATGCTCGACCCCGGTCCGACGCCATTTCGATGATATCTGACCTAAGAGTTTGTTGTTTACTATTGTAATTTCGATTTTACAACAGTACGACTGTAACGACCACATGCCACTGGGAACATTCACCCTATCCCAGGGTACAGTGGCGGCCACACAGCCTCGCAGATTGTGATCTAGGGTCGTGAAAAACGCTTGTAAAGTAGTTCACCACCGCGTCACCCTACCATGCAAATTTGGCCGCTACGGCTGTAATAGGGGCGGAGATCTGAGGAGGCCGAATCGGCGCCATACGGTGCGCGTAATTTCCACAGGTCCTGAAATGCCCACGATAATGCTCCAATGTCACGTTCGACACCTTTACAGAGCACTAGGTCGATACTGCTGGAGTGATCCCCAATCAAGCCTCCACAGTAGCTTCTGAGAAGTTGGTGGGAGGCTGAGCAGGGAAAACTCGCTTAAAGCACCATCACAATCTACACCAATACAGACTTCTCCCCGGATTTCGCCCACTTCCTCGTCAAAGTGAGGGGGACTGAAACCCCCTCAACTGAACAGGAAACTACCTTCCTGATCCAAAGCAAAGTTGGTGGACCATATATAAATAAAATGGCAAAAACGACTGGAGGCTCTGGAGGATCCAGAACGGACGATTTTCAGCGGATCCATCATACACAAAACCTGAATGTGACACATCCATGATACATAATACCTAAGAGTTCCTTTTTTCGAACAGGCAGACGTCCTTCTATTTTCGGGTCCAATTCCGGACACCAGACGGGGCCGGGGGGGGGGGACATTAAGTCTGGTAACCCCCTGAGTCCACCAGGGTCAGCCGTGACAGGACACGCTGTCCGACAGGGTCATCCTCTCCGGGCGTGACCGGGTCATATGTCGTCCGGGCGTGACCGGGTCATATGTCGTCCGCCCCCTCTGTGCCGTGTCTCTGTGCCGTGTCCTCTGTGCTGTGTCGGATCAGCGCCGCTCCTACACCGCTTTAGTTCCGCTTCCTACCCGGCGCAGATAAATACACAGTCATGCTCCAGACATGCCCTAGGATTTACAGTGTACCCAGTACCCACTGTTTTATCCTGGCATTGTTTGCGGGATGCGGAACAGGGTAAACTGCCGTGTACAAGACTATGACCTCATGACAGCTTACCGTTTTGTACAGAAATAACTGCACAATGAACAATCCACAGGTTTATGACCTGCCCCACCCTGCAGGCCGCTAGCGTGACAAAACACAGTCGGGTTTATTTAGAATCACGAAGTCGTTTGTGCTTAAGTGACTATTACAGAAAACAAAACAAAACATTAAGGGCTATAAATTTGATATCCATGATGCATATTTGCACGATGCAGGTTAAGTAACAAGCAAATACAATGCTTTCATAAATCATACGATGGATGACAATCTGCGCATACAACAGAAGCGTGGAATACGAGCCATGCGAGCCATGCTACATATTATGAAAGCAACTAGACCTAGAAGCGCAAAAAAACGCCCCGCTGGGGTTAGAGAGGGGGGGGCAGATTCCCTCCCGAATTCGCTCAATAATGTGAAAACTATTGTATATATCGACGTGAAACTGCAGTACCTAATGCTGCATCAATCATACGTCTTTTCACCAAATTTCAATTAAATTGATGTAGTACCTTGGGAGATAATGCCGTTTTAATGACGACGGGTCCTTTCTAGTACCAGGGTGCCTCCTATCTAGTACCGGTGGCCTCCTATCTAGTACCGGTGGCCTCCTATCTAGAGTACCGGGGTGCCTCCTATCTAGTACCGGGGGGCCTCCTATCTAGTACCGGGGGCCTCCTATCTAGTAACGGGGGGCCTCCTATCTAGTACCGGGGGGCCTCCTATCTAGTACCGGAGGGCCTCCCTATCTATACCCAGGGCCTCCTATCTATAGCGGGGGGCTCCTATCTAGTAACCAGGGGGGCCCTCCTATCTAGTACCCGGAGGGCCTCCTATCTATAACCCCAGGGGGGGGGCTCCTATCTAGTTAGCTCGGGGGGCCTCACGTCTAGTACCTGGGGGGGCTCCTATCTATACCCAGGGGGGCCTCCTATCTATCCCAGGCGGCTCCTATCTAGTACCGCGGGGCCTCCTATATAGACGGGGGACCTCCTATCTAGTACAGGGGGCCCTACTATCTAGTACCGGGGGGCCTCCTATCTAGAACCCGTGGTAGGCTCCTGTCTGGCAGGGGCGGCGCCACATATTTTATCAGGGGCAAGTCGAAATTTAGGGGGCCTTTCACCTTCATAGGGCCACTCTGACCTGCCCTCCAGCTTACAGAGGACCGTTTTTGGACTTCAGGGGGCCCCTCTGGCCTAAAGAGACCCTGTCCTCAAGGGAGATCCTCTGACCTACAGAGTGCCTCTCTGGCTCCCAGAGGGGCTCTGGCCTTCAGTAGCATTGCTGACCACCAAAGGACCCCCTGACCTCCAGGGGCCACCTCTGACCTCCATAGGTTTCCCCTGATCTCCCCTCCAGAGGCCACTTTGGACCTCCCCTCCAGAGGCCCCTTTGGACCTCCATAGAGGCCCCTTTGGACCTCCATAGAGGCCCCTTTGAACCTCCATAGGACCCCCTCTGGCTTTCAGGAGCACTTGTTACCCCCGCGATGGGGCCTGTGAGATGGGCCCTCTTTGAGCAGAAGGGGCCTCCCGGCATCCTTAAATGAGAGGGGAGTGGGAACAATATATTTCCCCCTGGCCGACGACAGGGGGAGCCCCTGCCCCTGCTGTCAGCCGGTCGGGAGTCTATTGGCTAGAAGGGCCGGCTAGTCTCACCCTTAGGACCTCTCATATCGGGTGGCTCGACTGAACCTCACTGTGCTAACTTTAGTCCTACTAGGCTACACAATATGCCGAACAGATGTCTTCGGTGATAACGGAGTAATGACCAGAATATTTCGAATCGGTCATAACTAAAATCAGATTCAGACACCGTCACACCCTCCAGCCTACCTACTCAGACTTTTCTGTTTTGATATCGCACTGCTTTCGGAATAATGATAGCAAGCACGAAAGTTCAACTTGTTGAATGTTTATGCTCTCGTGAAAAGCCATATCAGAACGATGGGGACAATGGGGGCGATTTGATTGACAGTATGCATGACGTAGTCACTCAGTCGTGAAAAACAGCTAACCGGCGATTGTGATGATGATGACGATGATTGGGGCTTTAGGGCTCCGCAACTGTCTAGTTACGTTGCGTCCGTACAAGGAGACTGCACAGTGCACAAGCCATATAGTTGTGCGCGGAGTTGATGACTACGTAGTACGTCATACATAACGTCAATGAAATCAGTCTCATTCTCTTTGCGAGTCACCAATACAAATAATTTTATCAGGTCGTCATCGCTGACCACGCTCCTTTTCATAGGCGAATAGAGATTTCCTACGCTAACTACCGTACCTGCTGCTACAAGACTGAGAGTAATGCTACGATCAGGCAACGCATTAAATTCAAAATGTCAACCAGGTGCACTAGTATCTGATGTAGGGACGGTATATTCGGAATAGGCATTCAGGCTATTATAAATCGAAATTGTTATTGTAACTTAACATCAATAATGTCAGCAGCGTGCTCTATCATTGTCAGTAGGTGCTCTATCAGCGTCCTCTATCATTGTCTGTGCTACCGCACCGGTAGCACAGCCATCCAAGGGCTGATGGAGTGACTATCCAGGAAAACAGTACAGACATTTATTTGGTAGTGAGCACAACCTGTAGATATGGGGTTTCTCCATGCATTTACATCATTATAACTAAACTTCATCACAGTTCAAGGTGCATAATGAATGGATGAACCAGTGCAGTAATTGTCTTTAGACATGCCATGAGAATCGCGAAAGCAATTTAACTGATAAAAATATAAACAAAACAATATATCATAAAATATTTCAGAAAGGCGTCATGCAAGGAGACTTGAGGACTTTAAAAACATCAACCAACACAAAAATACTGATTTCCCTGATAACTGAAAGTGATAACCTTTCCTTTGCAAATGCAAAACTGGCGGTCTCCGTTGAAACACAAGGCCAATATGGTTAACACTGCCTTGTGGTTGATGCTAATATAAGCGTTAGCCAAATGGCTCTGGATCGGCTTAAGTCAGCACCCGCTGCCAGACTCTCATTCCTCCAGTCGCCTACAGCTGATCGGTCCGCTCCCAGCGGGGGTGGTGAAGATGCCGCCCAGCCCCGCAGCATATAACCCCCACACAGAGCTCCGTCCTCCACCCAGGGCTGGTCAAAAGTGCTATCATGATGCATTAAGTGGGCGCCATAAAATACCATTTCAAATTTCCTCCGGGGCCGACTGCACAAAACCCTCTTACTTTTGACACAAAAGCTTTTAGCACAAAAGGTTTTTACCCCTGGACGCATCGCAGGGTCCCCTGGACGGGTCGTAGGGGCCCTATAGCTAGACCGAAAGGTTCCTTAGGCATGTGAGAAGGGCCCTAAACATGCCAAATGGGCTCCTAGACAGCACAGAGGGGCCCCTCAGGTCAAGGGGTTCCGGGACCACTTAAATTCGGTTACTTGTGGTCGGGCGCAACCGAAACCACTTTTACCAGTCCTGCCTCCACCAGCCGAGGGGAGGGGGGGGGTCACCCAGGCCGGACACGCTCACATCACGCCCAGTACTGCCGCACCGCACAGATAACCATCACTCGTTTAGTCCACCCAACCCCGCTGCGTGGCTAATGACGTCATACGTACGGCTTAGCCGGCACTAATGACAGACACAGTGACCATTTTAAAACGTTCAACCGCCACGCTTCGGCCATAAACGAGGCTGAATGATGCGAGCCGAAGATGACACGCCGGCGGTATCGGGCCAGTTGTGAGTCGGCGACAATCGATCTGTCAGGATATCTCCGTCGGCTGCAGTTATCGCTAGCGGTAACAGTCGGGAAAGCGCTCACTGCTGACAACTCCAGCACGTGCAGCGGTCAACAGAGGTGACGTCTGAGGTCAGCAGCGCGCAGACGCCATCTCCGTGTTCGTGCCAGTGTGGTGGACGCGCTGGAGAGCAAGCGAGCGTACCTACGTGGCACGTGCGTATGTGCATTGTGCATGCCCTTGAGCGTACGCATGTGCGTCACGTCCTTATGCAAGCGTACATGTGTCTTGAGTTTCACAAGCGTCTGCTTGCATGTGCCTGCTTTTCCCGTATAAAATTACAACGCGGCAGGATGCGATTGTTCCTTCAGCCTGCCCTTCCAGCCGTGCCAAGCGGTTGGTCACCTCAGCCTCTCCGTCAGCCCTCCAAGCCTAGTTGTCCTAACTTACATAAACGTCGGGCGGGATCTCTGGGTGGCATAATCCGTCTGTCTCGATTTCGTGTCACTCTCCCAGACTATGTCTCGTGCGACTCTAGGTCACTGTTGTGTCGTGTGCAATAAACTCGGATTTTTGCGATTTTGACATGGAAAACGAGGAAACAATGCTCGCGCATAGCATGACATTTAATGCAGGGCTACGGGCAAGCAGCAGTACAAATTCACAAATATGAATCAGCGCCAAGGATAACCTCTACCACTATTTGTTAACGAAATGATGAAATCTGAGAGGGCGTGGTATACACATTTCACATCCACCCTTACCTTGATGAGCAACGGTACGCAATGTTGGATTAGGTTATTATCCAGGAATAATGAGGAATAACAAATAACATGTTATTCTCAATAACATAAGAGAATATAACATAATAACATAAGATAATATAATAACATGTTATTCTCTTATTCCTGGTATTATATTGTCACTTTCACTTTGTCATTATCTGCAAATAATACGACGTTTTTAGCCTTCAATAGCTCAATCTCGTGATGTTATATGTATGACGTATGTATGACGATGACCAATGAATAACCCATGATGAGTGGAATGGTCAGCTGAAGTGCAAATACAACAAATAAATACATAAATTTATTCTAGAATTGCCCAAATGTGAAGAGGGGAAATCGTTCGTTCATTTGCCGCTCTCTTGCTGCGGCATTTACCACCACCCAGTTGACGGGCGGCGTTGAGGCTATTCCATTAGACACAGCACGATCTCATACAGCACGATCCCGACTGCATGGCTCCGCCGCCTCGAAATGAGGTCGTCCCACTCAGTCCCTGCAGCAGAGACAAGCACAGCCACACAAACACAATTACAACCAGGTGAGCGATCTCCACAGCCCCGCAGGGGTCAGGAGAAATGTCGCCGGGCCAGACAGCCAGCTGGAGGGTACCCGCCGGCCCCCATTGCGTGGACGCCGTACTCCGGAGGGCGCTATTGAGCTGCGTGGGCGCCGTACTCCGGAGGGCGCTATTGAGCTGCAGTGGGCGCCCGTACTCCGGAAGGCGCTATTGTGAGCTGCGTGGGCCGCCGGTAACTCCGGAGGGCGCTATTGAGCTGGTGGGGCGCCGTACTCCGGAGGCGCTATTGACTGCTGTTGGGCCGCGCGTTTACTCCGGAGGGCGCTAATTTGAGCTGCGTGGGCGCCGTACTCCGGAAGGCGCTATTGAGCTGCGTGGGCGCCGTACTCCGGAGGGCGCTATTGAGCTGTGTGGGCGCCGTACTCCGGAAGGCGCTATTGAGCTGCGTGGGCGCCGTACTCCGGAGGGCGCTATTGAGCTGCGTGGGCGCCGTACTCCGGAGGGCGCTATTGAGCTGCGTGGGCCGCCGTACTCCGGAGGGCGCTATTGAGCTGTGGTGGGCGCCGCTACTCCGCGAGGGCGCCTGCTTAAACTGCGGTCGCGGCGGCTTGCTACTCCGAATCAAGGGCCGCTATTGAGCTTGCGTGGGCGCCCGATACTCAGAGACAGGCGCTATTTGAGACTGCGTGGGCGCCGTAACTCTGAGGGCGCTGTTGAGCTCGCGTGGGCGCCGTACTCTCTACGTAGGGCGCGGAATTGAGCTGACGTGGGCGGCCGACTCCGGCAGCGGCGCTGTTGAGCTGTCGCTGGGCGCCGTACTCCGGAGGGCGCTATTGAGCTGCACACCGACCGTTGGGCGGCCGTAACTCCGGAGGCGCTGTTAAGCTGAGTGGGCGCTGTACTCCGGAGGGCGCTGTTGAGCTGCCGTGGGCGCCGTACTCCGAGCAAGCCGCTATTGAGCTGCGTCGGGCGGCCGTACTCCGGAAGGCGCTATTGAGCCCTCCCGCGTGGGCGCGCGTAACTCCGGAGGAGACGCTAAATTGAGCTGAGCGTGGAAGCTGCTCGCTACTCTGGAGGGCGGTTGAGCTGTCCGTGGGGCGCCGTTACTCCGGAGGGCGCATTGAAGCTGCGTACTTCTGAAACAAACCCAATCGCGTGCACAGCGGTGGCGCCTGTACTCCGCGAAGGCGCTATTGAGCTTTTGTGCGCCGTACTGCCGGAAGGCGCTATATGAGCTGCGTGGGCTCCGTACTCCGGAGGGGCGGCCTATTGAGCTTGCTTGCCTGCTGGCGCCGTAACCTCCCCGGCAGGCGCATTGAGCTGCGTGCGGTTGCGCTTCGTTACTCTGGAGGGCGCTGGTGTTGAGCTATGCGTTGGGCGCCGTACTCCGGAGCGGCTATTGAGCTGCGTGTGGCCGCCGTACTCCGAGGGCCGCTATTGAGCTCGGTCCACTGGGGCGGCCCGTTACTCCGGAGGCGCTGTTCTTAAGCTGCGGTGAGGCGCTGTACTCCGGAGGGCGCTATTGAGTCTGCGTGTGGCGCCGTACTCCGTGAGGGCTGCCTATTGAGCTGTGTGGGTCGCCGTACCTCCCCGTGAGGGCCGCTATTGAGCTGCGTGGGCGCCGTACTCCGGAAGGCGCTATTGAGCTGCGTGGGCGCCGTACTCCGGAGGGCGCTGTTAAGCTGCGTGGGCGCTGTACTCCGGAGGGCGCTATTGAGCTGCGTGGGCGAAGAACGGTTTACAGGAACAGGCTGTGCCGGTGGTGGGGGCGAGGCTGTGCCGGTGGTGGGGGCGAGGCCGGCAAGAGCCGAGGTACCGGTTTACAACCTACAGCAACACCTACACACCTACCCAGGACGGCTAAAAGCTCGGCTAGACTCGAGAAAACGACTCATCCCTGTCCATCAGAGTAGCAAGTCGCGAAAGTACCCGGTAATGGCAACGGACACTGATGAAAATGTCAATATTGTCTGAGTATCAACACCCGGTCGCCTCCAGTACACCACGTAGTGGAGAAAGTCGCACCAATGCTTCAGCCTACAGCCACCTCCAGTGCTACAAACAGCCTGGCGGGATACCAACTGAAGACTATCAGTATCACTGTTCTCAGAAGACAGTCCACAGCCTAGCTTCTTATACAGAACGAGTCACAATCAAAGCGATAATTACACGGCTGCCAAACTCGTTTGTCGGCACATAGTACATACGGACACGATCTGCTCGCAAGAACGCTGTCTACATAGATAGGCGTATGTATGATTGTATGATTTATTAATCACCAACAGGTGCGAGCCCAATTACAGGTGAAGTCCATCATATCACTATAATGAAGTTTGAGACACATGCATAAAAGAAACAGTCACATCATCATCGAGCCGGGAGTTCTAATAAAAGTTCCCAACGTCGACGAGTGATACTCTTCCCCACTATGTCCTTCTTAAGCCTTCCTAGTTGCATCGTTAAAAACATCTCTCAGGAGGACTCGTGTGGGCAACAAAAGTTCATCTGAGCTAAGCGCGTTCGCCGTGTCCCCGCGCCATCGAAATAGGGCTGGACTGCACTGTTTCCACACGGCCGCGGGGGACGTCAAACAGGGTGAACGCCGCAACCCTGGTGTTTCTGGATGGTACATGCAAACTACAACATTCGAGTAAGTAAGATGATGAGATGAGACCTCTAAAAAGCTTCGTTAAAAACATCACATCACTCTGTACAGCGCCTGCACGCAGCGGGCGTACATCATAAAACACAAGCCACACTGATTGTACTCGAGAGACGGACAGCGGGGTGGTTCAGTGTGGCTGGCTAGCCACATCAGGAACTTGTGCTGGACCCTCTCAACGCGAACAAGATGAGTTTTTGCTGCTCCAGCCCAAATTACCGAACAGTATTCTAAGATTTGGGCCGAACCGTTTTGCGATTAAAGGCGGCATTAGGGAGCAGGACGGTTTGTAGAGAGAAAGCAACTGACAACAGAACATAAGAGAGAAGAAACATAGAACTGAAAAAGAGAAAAAAAGAAGAGTGCGAATAAAAGTAGGCCAAAAATGCACCGGTTTAGCAAACTATACGCAACAAAAAAGTGAACAATTTATATTGAGCCTCAAATGTAAGTTTTTGGTCCAAAGAAGAAAACTACACCAAGAACCGAAAATAGGATACCAGAACAATTTTCAACAATTCAATGAATATCAACGTTAATTGTGTACTTGATCAATGAACTTCCGCTTCAGAGTGATTTGTGAACAAGCCTTGCATTTGGAGCACTTATAACTTCAATCTCCAGTCCTCTGCCAGCGCGCAACAGCATCAATGTCTTTTTGCAGAATGATGACGTCTTTTTGGGAAACTTCTTGTGAAAAAAAATTTCACGTGACATCACAGAACATCAAACAGTTCGGTCGAAATCCACGCAAGGTAAATCGTTCCGAAGAGAGCAGAACTGCAAAGTGTGAAATGATGTCCCTCCCTCTCCGTGTTCTCTCGACTGTCGCAAAGTTGAGGAACCAATCGGACACCATTCCGTTCAAAACCACCCTCTGCTTCCGCCTCCCGAGGTACGAGGTTAGCCACTTTAACGCATTTCCCTCAAGTCCATACATTTGTTGCAGCTTATACAGTAACAGCCGATGGTTAACACCACGCAAAACTACAGCAAACACAAATAAAATGCCTGCAAACATCAGATCTACCCACTGCACAGATCAAATAGAAAACATCACAGAAGAAAATGGTTGAGCTGTGAGGATTAGCATGGGCTCTTGCAGAATTCATACGCATCAAAGGATTAAGACATTTTCGCATTAAAGATAATGTTTCACCATTGTATTGGTCTTGAACTGAGATAGACATTATCTTTGGCCGTTATTGAAAACTCCAAATTGCTCAAACCATTTTCCCTACAACAACAGCAACAATATGTATTTACATAACAACGATGGTGAGAACATTGTCCAGGTGATGGTGCAAAAGCATTATGCTAATTCTAGGCACCACCACCCTAAACTAAACCGTTTTTAAGCAATTGAGCATTTAATTTTCAAAAGGGGGTGGGTATATGTAAGTGCCGCCGCTGATTGGCTGATAGCCACTTCAAGATCGTTGGACCTGGGAGAAAAATGACTTGTATTTCTCAAACCTTGGCTGGATTACCTGCTGCGAGTACGATAACAATGTAATTGTTTGTATTCAAGACGCCAGAATTGTCTAAGAAACGTGTCTATTCTCTATAACTCTATAGCATAATAATGACGTCATTGTTCCATACTTATAAAACTTAATTCGTAAAAAGTTCAGTGACTTTCCGAGAAACAAATATTACCATCGTTTTCAGCAGCACTTACTTGATGTTTTTACTAAAAAGGGCGTATGGTTGACAACTTTCAGAAAGATTAAATATTCCCTTTAAAGGAAATCACATCAGTATTTTGTGAAGCAAAAATTTATTAGGCTTCCGATATGGTATAACAATTATCTAATTTAAAATTAATAATCATATTTATAATTATATTAAATACGATTATTCACAAATTCAAAGTTGTAAGTTCGGAAAAACGCAAGTACCTAGTGAGCTTCATGAAGGTCACTGACAACGTTGTCCTTCCCTACACCACATATGTAAACAAGTCATAGGGCCAGAAATGAAGCAAGTGCGCCAAGACGCGTGACAAGGTCCCTGATTGGTCAAAGAATACGGAATCGCCGACACTAAATAGGCCGCTGTGGGATAAGCTGAGCTTCTGATTTAATTGCCAGTTTGTTTATTGTTTGTCGAGTATTTTTGGGAAATTTATTTTTGCCATGATCATCCCATGCCATGCCATGCCATGATCATGATCAGCCTTAGTGTTGTATACAGCCAGATACAAAGTTATACAAAACTTGTAATGCTGAAAATTTATTTAACAATTTCAAAACCAGTACAACTAGGCCGCCATGGGGGGCACTGCTTATTTTGTTTCCTTGTATATTCAATGGCTATCAAATGTATATAATCGACGGTCATTTCATCGAGACAAGCAGGATTCAAAATAATTGTTTCACTCCATTGCGTTAAAAAGGAAAAGCCCGCAGTTTGATGAGATCCAAAAGTACTTGCAAGCAGCTTGTAAGTACCGGTCATTGAAAGCGTGGAACGCTATCAGCTTTAACTTGAAGTTTATTTTGGTATGAATACTTGTATGCAAAACGTGATGAATTTACAATATATTTTGTATCGTCTAACGATTTCACGTCATAACTCCATTTGTGTTGAAAAAGGTGATTATTTCCCGTAGTTCCACCATTTGTATCAATACGAAAATAATGTAGGTAAGCGCAAACTTGAAAGATAGCATATTAGCTAACAAAACCAAATGTGAATAAAGCAACATAAACAACTCGTGCTTCACCCACACCCAATAAAACCTGCCTCACTAAAACCGCTCCTGCCAGGAGCACCTTCCATTGTAGACCAGCCATCAACCAGAGCCGCCACCCAGCGACCCCGGACGGCCGGCAATAGGTGCTCTACCGCCGCCCACAGCTCGCAGCACGGCGGCCGACGGACAGCTGTGTCCCCGCCGCCCCGATAACCCTGCAGCAGGGTCAAGTGTCCCAATGTGGTGTTCCCATCGCCCTGGCACCTTAGAATCAGAGATCCAACGCCCCGATCCGACGCAGCGGGGTGGGTGAGGCGGTACGAGGTGGGGTGAGGTGGGTGGGTACGGGGTGGGGTGAGGCGGTACAGGTGGGTGAGGTGGGTACGGGGGGTAGTTACGGGGTGGGTGAGGTGGGGTGAGGAGAAAATACACACCACAGCTCATCCCACCATCCGAGGAAACGAAACGCTGGTCCTGCATGTATGCAAAATTGTGCCAAGCAGCTGAAAAATAAGATAGATTAAAATACAACACGTGTGGAATTCTCACTAGGGGGGAGGGGGCAGTTCGAGAAAAATGCTGCTAAGGCATGTGCACTTTTACGCATGCACGTAGCCATTTTTTATCAGAGGGAGGCACGTCAGTGGTAGAGTCACATTTCGCTCCTCAGCCAAATGCTGTTGACCGGGTGGGGGTGGGGGGGGGGGCAGGGTCGGGTATTCAGCAAAATCGCATTTTATCTAGTGTTCATTGGTTTCCTGACATGCAGGGGGCGTGACACCCTTTAACCCGGTTTCGTCGTGTGGTGATGGCTGGCGGGTTGGTTGGATGATTGATGGTTTCGAAGGTGAGGGTGGTTTTGAGTAGTGTATGTTCCTAGAACCAACGAATATCAGAAGCTTGTGTTGAGGGATCCGAAAGCATCTTTGGGGGACCAGACTCAACATATGGAGGCGCCGCGGGCCACCCCAACCGTATATAAATCGCATCTGTGGTCCACGCCGATTTCGAACCGACGTGACGAGGGTCGGGTATCCGTCTTCAAGATCTCAAAGCTACGCTAGGTAGCTGTAAACGGCGTATGATTGGTTTTAAGTTGAAAACATGCTTCCGTAACGCTTTTATCTACTTTACAGACCGTAAGATCGTATGTTACCTACGCATTTTGCTCCCACAAGGGAAAACAATTCGGTCACTGGGAGTGGGGAGGGAGCCAGCAGATACTGCGGGGGGCATCTGCCCCCTAATTAATATGATATCCAAGGCTATGCAGTATGCAGTACAGTAAGAAGGTGTCTGGTGACTGAGAGAACTTTGGTAAGGGCTAGCGATGCATCATATGTAGTATTCCAGTGCCCGCTCGTGTCGAATTAACTCAGTTTCACTGGGGGGGGGGGAAATCGGTTCCACTGAGGGGAAAATTCCCTTCACTGGGGGGGGGGGCAATTCCCCCAGTTAACATGTTATCCGAGGTCCTGGTATAAATGGTTTAACCACTAATCAAATAATTGCCAGACGGACTTTCTTTGATCCGCTCTAACCAAGCATTGAATGCACCTGATAAGGTTTAACATCACGGAACTATTACAATTGAAGGTCATCATGTAGATCAAATCAAATGTGCGGCGACTTAGAAGTGCCATGATTGGGCAATATAGCGATCCTTATATCATACACCAACGTGATGGCTTGATCATGAACTAAACGACGAGAGTCGATCATTATAATTACGGTGTAGAGAGCCACTATTAATCTACCGGTGCAACGCTTAAACCAAAGGAAGGCGCAAAAGCGAGCTCAGGAATCGGCATCTGTTATTTGTTCTTCACTGGTGAGGTTACAAATACGAAGCATGGACATCTAGACGAATGGGCTACATGTCATATCTGCGTCCCATTGGTAAACATGCCTTTACCGTACTTCCGTATCCAAGAATCAATTGGTTTTCCTGCTCCCTGAATAGGTAGGAACTTGTAACAAGCTCCCTGACATGTAAGGAATAAACTAGCCCACTAATCCTACTATCAGCGACGACCACTACACCTTCCAGCGAACCCACTGCCGTGTAACAGCCGTCCACCACCGTCACCGTGAGCTCCCTGCCCGACCGGCACCGCATAGCCGGCGTCCAGCGAACCCACTGCCGTGTAACAGCCGTCCACCACCGTCACCGTGAGCTCCCTGCCCGACCGGCGCCTCAGTAGCACACGGCGTCCAGGCGACGCCACCGCCTGTGTAACAGCCGACCACCACGCGTTCACCGTGAGCTCCCTGCCGACCGGCGCCTCATAGGCTCCAGCGAACGCCACTTGCCGTGTAACAGCCGTCCACCACCGTCAACTCGTGAGCTCCCTGCCCGCGGCGCCTCAAGCCGCGTCCACGCGAACCCACTGCCGTGTAACGCGTCCACACACCGTGCACCGGTCGAGCTCCCTGCCCGACCGGCGCCTCATAGCCGGCGTCCAGCGAACCCACTGTGCCGTGTTAACAGGCCGTCCACCACCGTCACCTGTGATCCCTGCCCGACCGGCGCGCCTTACTCAGCGGCGTCCGCGACCCACTGCCGTGTAACAGCCGTCCAGCCACCGTCACGTGAGCTCCTGCCGATCCGGCCGCCTATTAGCGGCGTCTCAGCGAACCCACTGGTGAAACAGCCGTCCCCACCGCACCGTGAGCTCCCTGCCCGAACCGGCGCCTCAAGAAAGCCGCGTCCAGCGAACCCACTGCCGTGTAACAGCCGTCACCACCGTCACGTGAGCTCCCTGCCGACCGGCGCCTGCATAGCCGGCGTCAGCGAACCCACTGGCGTGTAAACAGCCGTCCAGCACAACCGGTCACCGTGAGCTTCCCTGCCCGACCGGCGCCTATAGCCGGCGTCCAGCCGAACCCACTGCCGTGTAACAGCCGTCCACCACCGTCACCGTGAGCTCCCTGCCCGACCGGCGCCTCATAGCCGGCGTCTTACAGCCCCGGAGGCTGACTTGGAAAGTGGCGCTATCACGGCCAGCTGTCCGGGCGCGTTAGTGCCCTGATCGATGTGGGGCCGTCGGACAGCGCTCTGATCCGGATCCTAACTGCCCTCCGTTCACCAGCCCAGCCGAGAAGCACACTAATAGAACATAGAGATTACAAACAGAAAACATGACAGCGGTGGTGTCCGGGGTACGAGCCGGGGACGATACAGCACCCACCGGTCTTCCACGCGGGATACCCCTATCGGTTACCGGCTATCGCCATTTACCATCGCATCTGACGGTATTTCACCGGTACCTGAATGCACGTATTTCTTGTATTCCGGCGGTTGAATCGGGATACTCGGACATTATCATGACATTAATTGCTCCGGTATACATTAACGATCGGAGAGCTTCAAATGGACCCCACACGTCACCAGCGGTGGATATTCCTCGCTACCGCCGCCCGGACGCCACAGGAGCAGTTCAGTAATGCATTCCGCACCGAGCCCCGCCGCCGCGTGGGAGTACACGGCAGCGGCTCCCACTGCGGTGAGCCGCCCTCAATGGCGATTGCTCGCGTCACTGCAAAACGGTCTGAGTGCTCAGAGCTCAGTTACTGACACCAGCAGCGGGGTGGGCGTGGATTTATAACGTGCACTATGGAAGCGGCGCCGGCACCACTGACATGACGAAATGCAACAACCGTTAGCATCTGGGACGGGGTCCCAGTGTCCCAGAAGCCGGCGACGTCTGGATGATCGGAATGCTGAAGTAGACAGAGAAACTTGACACGTATCAAGACATCACGAATAGCAGATGACATCGAAGGCATTGTTCGAGGATGGGGAAAATCGGGTGTTAGGCGACATCCAAATGAGTAATTATTTGCCGTCCGATGCTCCATTGCGGTGCAAATTATCATGTAAAAGCACGCTGTATGACAGCATCAAACAATCAAATCATCAAATCTACCAATGCCCATTGTTAGCGTACCTATCTTCCACCACTATCTGTTGAATAGAACGTTTTAAATTGGAATGTGAGCATACATTTGCTGCATAGTTTCCATACATTGCCGTATTCTTAAAAGAAGTTATAACAATTGAAACGCTTGCCTATATGGTCATCTATAGTTCATATTTTCACTCCGCATGACCCGGATCTACCTACCTGGCCTTATACAAAACACATTTTCACTCCTTATGGCCCTCAGTTAAAAATCCACCCCCTGCCAATATCAACAACAGTGGCCTCGGTATAAACACAGACTGGTCAACATGACACCATATTTGTACATCCGTATTCGTTAAGTACAAGGTCAGAACTCAGGGACACAGTGAAATAGAAACAAACAACTCCAAACGAGCCATTTGAATATCGCACCGCAGGTCACACATCCCACGGCTCCCGTGTACGGAAACCATCGGAGTACCGTACTGTAAACGTTTCTCGGGAGAGGCTCGTGGGCGTGTAATGCTTTCAGTGAGCGTATAATGTAGTCAGTGGGTGTATAATGTGTGGTCGGTGGGCGCTTGCTGGCGCCTGCTATTACACCAATACCCCATGTTTTCGGTCAGAAGGAGATTGAAGCAGGGGCGGCACAGATGGAGATTGTAGGGCCCGCGGCAAGGCCGCGGGCCCTTCAACAGCTACCGGCAGGGGCGAGGTCAACCCTTCCTGGAACTTGGGCCCTCTGGCTGGACGCGCCAAACACTGTTCCTGGCACTTTCAAGGTCTGGCTAAAGTAGCAGGGCTACTGTATTGGAAGAGCCTATTTGCGTATCGCTATGCCACGAACCTCCTAGAACCTCCTCAGCAAGTACCCTCGAGCCGATGCTTTTCAACTACAAAATTCAAGGCAACGCTCTTGAAAATGTCTCCTCTAATCGAGAAATCGGAGCTTCGTTGGATTTTAAGCTAACATTTTCAGAGCACACCGACACAATCGTTAGCAGGCAAACAGGATTTTAGGTGAGTCGATCGGGTCGCTCCAGGCTGGCCATCCGTTGGGGGGGGGGCGCGGCGGAACGAGAACAGAGGATTAAAGCCGGACCTCATTTGGAGCGGTGGTGCCAAGAGTCACTTGGAAAGACTAGGACAAAATTCAACACAAGTTTTGGATTTGGCTGACATTCATTTCTTTTCGGCAATCACGGACACTAGAAATGATCAGCTTTTGACACTATTTAAAATCCAAGACTAGTCAAAAGAAGGGTGAAATATGCCATCCTTTTCGCACACAAAATCATTGCTTCAAAAATTGACCCTGCCTTCTTGTTCGGAAGCCTTCGGCTGCATGCCAGCGAGAGTGACACGTGCCATGTCCGGCACGCTCCTTTATGTCCCACCTGGCATGGAGGAGACCGTTGGACGCAGCCTTGGAATTTGTCAGTTTTCTAGACTTTTTAGGGCCAAATTTGTTGCTCTCTTCATTTTGTTCTGGATGTTTTTTTTACTTGATCTTACTGACATTTTAATTTGTTGTTAAAAAGACATTATACTATCCTCACAAGGATAAAATGTCTATTAAAAATTATGCTTAGGAATCAGGACAAATCAAATCAGGAAAAAAGCAAATCTGTTATTTCCGTACAATAAAATTTCACATTCCATCTATGGATTCTTACTCTTTTGGGCCAGGTCATGAACCGAACGAATTCAACACTGGTAAGACGAGGTAGGTTCTGCCGCGTGCCCAAAGTTGTTAACGACTACATGTCGATTTCTTCCAGTTCGTACTCTGATCCTTTTAGTAGCACGCCGGGTCAGTGAAGGTCACAAGTTGAAAGCATATCAGGTACCATCTTCCTGAGCACGCGCACGGCCGAAGGTTTGCGCCAACAATAAACGGTCGAGGGAGGGGGGGGGGCTGATTTCAGCCTCCCCTAGATCTTGAAAATCGCGCAACGTAGCGACAAGCGGAAAACAGCGTTATATAGCGTAAGACAAGCTCTATCGAAAGTAGATCGTTTTTACGTCATTTCAATATTAAGGTCAGCAGAGGTCATCAAGGGTCAGATTTTCCAGTTGGAAGGACTTCGCTCCAGAAACCCCCAAATATATCAGGAACTATGATAGCTAGGAACAAACGGAAAAAACAACGCACTCGAAAGCTCTTGAAAAAGGCAATCGTCATAGAATTTTCAGATTTTGGCTCAGTTCAATAGTTAAGGCTCCAGAGGTCATCAAAGGACAAAAAGACTATTTTTGGAAAAACCGTTTTTGGCGAATCACATTTGATCTAACAAAGATGGGACAATAATTTTGAAACCATCGTGTTTGTCTCGTCAAGGCGCTTCGAATCATGTTCATGATGATCAGGTTAGGTCAACTTCGAAATTTGACTTCAGGTCAAAGGTCAAGTCGGAACCTGAGTTGGTCATGTTGCATATTGGGAGACATGTATCGATGAGACAAACACATTGGTACCGGTTTTACTTATCGATCTTCTGCATATGTTGAGAGTTATTGACAAAAAAAATGTAGGTGACCTTGGATGACCTCGGCTGACCCTGTAGAGATCACTGAACAAAAATTGCACCTTGGTTATCATGAATAGCTAATGATAACAAGATCCAGAAGGATTTGGGCTGCTATCATGCGTGTCCTCGGAATCGGAAGCATTTAAATATTTCCCATTGACTTTTAATGGGAGGTCAAGAAATTGACCCGACCTTAGGTCACCGATATATAAAAAATAAGAGATAGAAGAATGTTAGGTAGTTGTGATCTTATGGAATCCTTTCAGTTGGAAACCAATTGGCAAAAAACGGTGGCTGTGGTGTGACCGGGGTCACGTGACCCCGGTCCGGTTTGGAGGCGGGGTCACGTGACCTGGCCTGGTAACCTGACCTAAGACGACCCTAGGTGAAAACAACAATCAGCCTATGTGGGTAATTAATGTCCAAACAGCTGTGCCAAATTTGGTGGCGCGCGCGCAGCGCCACCGTTCTTCCACTATTCATAAACAACTGGAGAAAGAGAGGTTAAATCATCCATTCGGCCGTGCGCGTGTTAATACTTTACTCTGATCTGGCAATTACAATACTTGTTTTTTATCCAATCCCTTAGCACTGAAGTCTTTTTCAAACACTACTCGCATGTTTTGTATACTTGTGTATTTATAGGTATATGTATGTACAGGGTGTCACAGAATTACCCGAACATCTGTTTTAAAGCGAATGTCGCTACTGCACTGTAACCGCCGAAGCTACGGTTGTCAAACTTTAATTAAATACTCCTCAGGAGTCGACCTTGAACACCAAACTCCTCCCTCAATGGTCCGGTCGTGACCCGAGTCAGTTTCTAAGGTAAGGTTAGCGGCGGGTGGTTGTTTTTCGTTTTGCACCCAAGCGCCAAAACCAGCAACTTTGGGCAATGAGTTACGGCCCTGCCTGGGTTCCCGCAAACAGAGCTGTGCATTGTATTTTTGCTGAGACAGCCCTCAAAAATGTTGCGTGAAAAGGTTGGATATTCAGTTTGCACCCAAACTGATTACCAGTGGTATGCGTGCAAAGGTGGAGGAACGAACTCGCAGCAAGCCCGGTCGCCGGACGAACCAAGCCTGCATCCGGTCGCCAAGAAGAAAGCTGATCGCGATGACAGTAACAAAAAAACGCCCACTAATCAACGCGCAAAGCTGGTCCACCGCATAAACCCAGGGCTGGCTACACCACATCCAAATCATCGGGTTGCATCGCTATCTCCGCAAAAAAGCTTATTTAATTGCGGTCTTTAAAGCTGCAAAAGCCGAAATTGACCAAAAATGCCAGTCCAGCGCACGCACCGCCTCAAGTTCGCAAGAGACCACACAAATTGGAACCAAAAAGGACTGGAATCGACGTCAGGTGGTCCGATGTGATCCATCTGAAGACTTTTCCACCCGTTAGTCGCAAAACGCCGGTTTGTGAGCGTCAGACAGTGCCGACGTTCTTCGTGGCTAAAAACGGTCAAGCGTCCACAAAAAGTGCAAATGTGGGAATTGATTGAGCCATTGTGCTCTCTCTGAGCTGCACGTGATTTCCTCAAAAAACACTATAAATGTACAATAATACCGTCAGAAAATTATGGCAAAAGAAGGGTTTGATACTGTGAAACGGACGGCCACAGACGGATCGGTTTTGAAAAGAAAGTTGGTGGAAGATCAGGATCGCGCCATCTTCATGCAGGGCGGTGCGCCACTTCAAACGACCCAAGCAACTCAACAGTGGCGCAGAAATATTTTGTATCAATGTTTGGAGAAAGTCATATGACCTGCAAATAGCCTGGACTATAATTTAATTGAAAATATTTGGGGCATCATTCAAAAAAATATTGATCAAGAGAAACCTGTCACAAGCATTATCGAAGTTGTACACAGATCAAGCGGGCGTGGGCTAGTGTTTCTCCGAATGTGCCACTGCCGGCGAATATAGCTGCCGATATGCCCAACTGAATACATCATTGCGTTGCTGGTTTAGTTGGCTATGTTGGTAAATCAAGACAAAAATTATGGTTGTCTTCTTCTTTGTGTAAGACATCGAAGAGCAATGTTCGGGTAATTCTGGGACACCCTGTATGTGTTTGTGTGCTTTTTGAAGATCTTAACTGTTGACTTAAGCTTGTATTGAGAGCATGCTCCTGTTGCTCTTATGTTGCAAATAAATTAATTAAGCCTAAGGTTTACTTGTAAACCGACGCTGTCGATCAAGCCTCAGGCGAGCCACAGATGACAAGTTCCCCAGATATTAAAACAAAGTGAAAAGGCATATAGTGAATAGTGAAGCACACTATCAACCGACCGGAATTCATACAATTGCGTACAATAATACGATAAACAATGCAATGGCAGCGTGCACTGGAATGACTGGATAGTACCGCCGTCATTTGATCCCGAGACGGATCAAACATACCACGTGCAAAATCAGAATACACATAACCCTGCCTGCTTTTCATAGTTGTCAGACGGAGTCCAATCCAAATGAGCATAATAGTGTCACTGATCAGTGAGCAAAAAAATCAGAACTAGCGAAATACAATGCAATCTGATTGCAGTGTCTCGCATACGATGAAATCGATAAAAAACCTCAAACAGCGACAAATTGTTCCAGCATTCTATAGCAAATGACAATGTAATGCAAACGGTAGCAAAGTACCGATTATCTAAATCGATTAAAAAATTATTTATTAATATTCATCAAATTGACATGTTACTCACAAATCAAGGGTTCATTTGACAGCCTGGTGATGATCAGATAAAAAGAAACGGTAATATATTACGTTTGCTGGACAGTTTTATAGCCGAAGAAAAGAAACTATTGCAGCTGGTATGCAACTGTGTGAAACCCTTTCATTGTTTCCCGACATATGAGGTATCGATACTGAAACCAGCAACAGTCGACTCAGCACTAGCTGAATCGTACGTCCTTCGAAGGAACCCTCCCCCACCAGAGCACGACAGTGCTGCAAGACCTCCTCCCCAGCACTGACGCATCGCTCCACTCACCTTCTGCGACGACGCGATACTGAAGTGCCTCTCCCTGATGACGGGCAGCATGTCGAGCAGCAGGTCCAGCGGCAGGCGACGCGCCGTCGCCGGGAAGTCCTGCAGCACCTCCAGTGTGGTCCGCCGCGGCCGGTCGCAGTAGTCGAACCTCTCCTCCTGCCCGGCCGCCGACGCCAACTCCACAAACTTCTCCCGCTCCATCTCAGAGACGGCGAAGTACGCCAGCAGCTCGAACAGCGACCGCCGCGGCACCACGTGCACGTCCAGCACGTGCGTGGCGAGGAAGCGCAGCGAACAGGGCCGCGGGAGCCGCGCGGCGCGCGGACCGTCCACCAGCACGCGCTGCTCTGGTCGCCAGTCGAGCAGCTCCATCAGCTGGTCAGCCTCCTCCGGCAGGTTCTGTGGCTGCACGGTGGCCACGTCGCCCGGGTGGTACGCGACATCGCGACCGCTCACATCCACACTGATCAGCCGCACCTCCTGGAAATGGTCCTCGGGAGTGACGCGCCGGCTCCAGCGCACGTGACCGACAAAGTGTCGGTCGGACGGCAGCGGCGGCGTCACCACCTCCCCACCATCACCCACACCGGCACCGTCCGCCGCCTCCACTCCGTTCTCGTCCACATACGTCACGGCATGCCGCGGCTGCGGCGGTCGGTCGGCGGGCAGCGGCTGCCGCCCCGCTGGCAGCGGACACACCACCTCCAGCTTGTGCCACCACTCGGAGAGCCACGGATCGACGGCTGCGTCAGGTCCCAGGTCATGCTGGTCATCCCCCAGCGCTATGGGCTGCAGCGGCGCCGCGCCCAGCTGCAGCAGGCGCTTCTGCAGGCGCTTGCCGACAAAATTGAACTTGGCGTAGGACGAGTCGCCCATTGCGATGACGCCGAAGCGGAGCGCGCGCAGCGAGTCGGTCGGCAGGCTCTTCCGCAGCAGGAGGCGCCAGGTGGCGGCCATGTTATCCGGGACGTCTCCCTGGCCGGTGGTGGACACGACGAACAGTGCCAGACGCTCCTCCAGGAGCGAGGCAGCGCGGTACTCGTCCAGAGACGAGACGTGACAATCAAACAGCTGGCTGTGGCAGGGCAGAAAGAGACGGTCAGAGACGGAACGGACACAGATGAGACGGGCACGGACAGAGAAGCGGGACCTGGACAGAGAGACGGGACGGGACACGAGAGAACGGGAACGGACAGAAGTAGACGGGACGGACAGTAGAGACGGACGTGACAGAGAGACCGGAACGCGACAGAGAGACGGGACGGACAGAGAGAGGGACGGACAGAGAGACGGGACGGGACAGAGAGACGGGACGGACAGAGAGACGGGACGGACAGAGAGACGGGACGGACAGAGAGACGGGACGGACAGAGGAGACGGGACGGACAGAGAGACGGGATCGGACAGAGCGACGGGACGGGCAGAGAGACGCGGGACGGACAGAGAGACGGGACGGACAGAGGAGAACGGACGGACAGAGACACGGGACGGACAGAGAGAGCGACGGACAGAGATGACGGGAGCGACAGAGACAGAAGCGGACAGAGAGACGGGCACGGACAGAGGACGGGACGGACAGAGAGACGGACGGAAGAGACGGGACCGGAACAGAGACAGAACGGACAGGAGACGGGACGGGACAGAGAGACGGGACGGACAGAGAGACGGGACGGACAGAGAGACGGGACGGACCAGAGAAGACGGGACGGACGAGACGGGACGGCAGAGAGACGGGACGGACCGAGAGACGGGACGGACAGAGAGGATCGGACGGGACAGAGAGACGGGACGGACAGCAGAGACCGGGACGGACAGAGAGACGGGAACGGACAGAGAGACGGGACGGACAAGAGCGGGAACGGACAGAGAAGACGGGACGGTCAGAGACAGAACGGACAGAGAAGACCGGACGGGACAGAGAGACGGGAGGACGAGAGACGGGACGCGACAGAGAGACGGACGGACAGAGACGACGGGACGGACAGAGAGACGGGACGGACGAGAGACGGGACGTACAGAGAGACGGGACGGACAGGACGGAACGGACAGAGACGGGACGACAGGACAGAACGGACAGAGAGACGGACGGACAGAAGACGGGGAGGCAGAGAGACGGGACGGACAGGAGACGGGACGGACAGAGAGACGGGACGGACCGAGAGACGGGACGGACAGAGAGACGGGAGGACAGAGAGACGGGACGGACAGAGAGACGGGACGGACAGAGAGACGGACGGACAGCGAGACGGGAGGACAGAGAGACGGGCGGACAGAGAGACGGGAACGGACAGCGAGACGGGACGGACTAGAGAGACGGGACGGACAGAGAGACGGGACGGACAAGAGACGGACGGACAGAGAGACGGGACGGACAGAGAGACGGACGGACAGAGAGCGGGACGGCAGAGAGACGGGAACGGACAGAAGACGGGACGGAAGAGAGACGGACGACAGAGAGACGGACGGACAGAGAGACGGGCGGACAGAGAGCGGGACGGACAGAGAGACGGGACGGACAGAGAGACGGGACCGGACAGAGAAGACGGGACGGACAGAGAGACGGGACGGAAGAGAGAACGGGACGGACAGAGAGACGGGACGGACAGAGAGACGGGACGACAGAGAGACGGACAGACCAGAGAGACCCGGGACGGACAGAGACAGGACGAACAGAGAACGGGACGGACAGAGAGACGGGACGGACAGAGAAAGACAGGACGGACAGAGAGACGGACGGACAGAAGAGACGGGACGGACAGAGACGGGACGGACAGAGACAGAAACGGCCGGAGACGGGACGGAGGACAGAGTGAGACGGGACGGACAGAGAGACGGGGACGGACAGAGACAGAACGGACAGAGAGAGGGACGGACAGAGACAGGACGGACAGAAACGGGACGGACAGAGACAGAACGGACAAGAGACGGGACGGTCGAGACAGGACGGACAGCAGAGACGGGACAGACAAGAGACGGGACGGTGACAAGAGAGACGGGACGGGACAGAGAGACGGACGGAACAGAGACACGGACGGACAGAGAGCGGGAGGACAGAGACAGGACGGACGAGAGACGGGACGGTCAGAGACAGGACGGACAGAGAGAGGGACAGACAGAGAGGACGGGACGGACCAGAGAGACGGGACGGACCGAGAGAGGGACGGACAGAACAGGACGGAAGAGAGACGGGACGGACAGAGACAGGACGGACAGAGAGAGGACAGACAGAGAGACGGGACGGACAGAGACGGGACGGACAGAGACGGGACGGACAGAGAGACGGGTACGACAGAGAGACGGGACGGACAGAGACGGGACGGACAGAGAGACGGGACGGAGCAGAGACGGGACAGACAGAGAGACGGGACGGACAAGAGAGACGGGACGGACAGAGACGGGACGGACAGAGAGACGGGACGGACAAGAGACGGGACGGACAGAGACGGACGACAGAGAGACGGGACGGACAGAAGAGAGGGACGGACAGAGACGGGACAGACAGCAGGAGACGGGAACGGACAGAGAGACGGGACGGACAAGAGCGGGACGACAGAGAGACGGGACGGACAGAGAGACGGGACGGACAGCAGAGACGGGACGGACAGAGAGACGGGACGACAGAGAGACGGGACCAGACAGAGAGACGGGACGGACAGAGAGACGGGACGGACAGAGA